>CM035419.1:152503828-152676328 GCA_020310875.1 Ceratopteris richardii
ATTATGGACCATTTTGCATTATACAAAAAATTAATGATAATTCATTCAGATTAGATATACCATCACATTGGAATATACATAACTCTTTTCATATTAGTTTACTTAAACCATTTAGAAGAGCTTTACCACTCACTCCACTTCTTGATGGCCCTCCTTTGATTGAAGAACAATCTAAAATCTTTGTGAGAAAATAATTTATCATGATGTCACTAGTACATGCACAAGTACTCATTATCATCGATATTTAGTTAAGTACAGAAATCACTCTATTGAAGAATGTCAATGGATACATAAAACACAATTAACACCCCATTATGTTCACTTAATTTCTGCATATCATACACATACATATATACATTAATGTAACTCCTCCATGAACACTTCCATGCATGTGTTTTTACATGGAGCATGCTTATTTTTGTTCAGTAATGAAACATGTGATTGGCCATCCATGTTTATTATTCTTTTCTCAGCTTAAGTCAGTTTCTTTTTCAACTAAGGGGCATGAATTATGGAATTTTTTGAACAAGGAATTGCTGGAGAGTTAATTTATTAATGTATTAATGTGTTTTGGTGTTTCTGATATAGCAGCATAAGGTTCTTGAGGAGAATGAAAGGCATGAAAGGAAGGACATCACTAATGGGATTTATACTCTATATAATTTGTGGATAAAGCCACTTAGAGGGTTTGATTTTTTATAAATAGTTAGTAAAATTAGTGGTTAAGATACAGATCATTGTAGACAAATTTTTGTTATTAAAAGCAAAGGCTCTGCATGTTTTTTGAGGCTGCTCTCATGTAACCACTGTTTTCAACATAATAAAAAATCCTCTATATACATGCACTCTATGGACTGTCGAAACAAAGTGCATGGAGGGAGATTGCACCCAATACTGTGTTTTGTCTCCTCTCCTTGCATATCTATTTTCTCTGTGTATTTTCCGCATTCATAACATCTCTATGCACGTGAGTTAAGATCCTGATAACAATTACACTATTTGAATCAGACCCAATTTCTTCATTAGGTAATCATTGGGTGGGGGGAGGGGGATGTTTGTCTTGAAATACTCCCTCATAGTTTATATCGAAAAACAAGGAAAAGAAGAATAATGTTCGGTGTACACAATGAGGGTCAAACTTGGGTAAAGATTCTTCTTAATGACTAATTTCTAGAGAATAAACCCACATCGATGCTAAAGAATGGTTGCCACTATGAAAATTTATGTCCATGGCTAGCTATTTCACATTTTCTTTGTCATGAATTTCAATCTGCATTAAGGTTCTTCAAATTTGATCCAATGTCTTCTATACTAGTTCCGTAGATGTTTTAACACCCAAAAACCTTTGCTCCAAAGCCTCTTGACCCTATAGAGGTTCTCGTTTTCCATTATCATGATACCAAAAACAAATTGGGAACCAAATAGGGTCGTGTTATTTGATGCCAATAGCCTACTTCCAATTATTACTAATGGTAAAAAATGGTTTCATCTTCTTCTTTCCTCTTGAGAGGGAGCAAAACAGATCTGTACCCATGGCAACAACTAGGAATGGATACAACAAGAGTGTAACTAGATTGATTTATTTCCATATTGGGAGTCTAATGAGAGAGAGGGCACTACTACTTTTTAAAATAAGCCTAGCCCAAGAAGCTTCCTCGTTACTCTAGGATTTAACCATCCATTTGGCTACAAGCTTTTTGGCCAATGCATCCACATCCAAAATGGCCAACCCAAACAAGTGCTTTGGGATAGAGCATATTACCCATTTGATCGTTGACAAACCTCTTCTATTGGGATCTAACATCCACATGAAATTTCTACATATCCTTTCCGAATTCTGCATCTCCTTGTTGCTTAGTCCCTAACAAGCCAAGAAGTAGATGATAGAGGCACCTTGCTTAGTTAACCAAAATTTCATGTCGTGCCACATTATGTTACATACCCTTCCAATGATGGAGCTTGTTTCCAATCTTGGCAAGCATGCACTCCCACCACTAGCTCATAGAAAACCACAAATCCCATCAAGTTTCCCAACAATCAAAAGAATTGGACATTGGAGTCCTCAACAACCTTGAATTCTTAGAAATTATAGGGTCATACCTAAAACCCTCTTGAAAAGAGTTTTCCAATGGTTGTTTCTAAACCCCAAAGGCCTCATAAAATATTTCAAGAAATTAGAGAATCAAGAGACACAACCAATATCACTCTGCAGAAACATATTTGGTGCGATGAATATTGTAAGAAACATTTAATCCTATATATAGGGGAGTAAGAGAACCTTAATGTACCCCATTTGCACTTTATTACCAATGAAGCTAGAAAACCATCAACAACAATGGAAAAAATCAAAGGGGAAAGAGGGAAACACTACATAATAGAGCACTTGAGGCAAATAGTATGGGAGAGCCAACGGTTGATGTTGATTTGAGCATAAGCATTCCCTACAAGAGTAGAAACCATTTTAATAAACCTAGCACAACATCTGAGGTCCTTGAGGGATTGAAGGATAAAGTTCCATTCTAGTCGTTCATACATTTTCTCAAAATCAATTTTAAGGAAGATAATTTTTTGAGAAGACTCCTTCACATAACCTATGCCCTCCCAAACATCAATAATGTCTTCAACAATTGATCTACCTTCAATGAGCCACTTTGATCCTCATTGATCCATGAGTAAATGTGGACTATAATGCAGTTGCGAAGGACTTTGACGAACTCTTTGTAGCCAATTTAGAGCATAGTGATAGGCTCTAGAATTTCTATTCTATTCTTGTTGTCTTTTGTATGCATGGGCTTAATTATACCTTCCTTCAAGCACCTTGATAGTGCACACAAGCTTAGTGCTTTGTGCAAAAAGAAGAAAATTGCAACCACCAAAACATCTTTAAATGTTTAGAAGTAGTCATTAGTGAGTCCAACAAAACCTAGGCTATTAACTTTGGGGAGTGCTCTCATAGCTTCAAGAATCTTACGACTACTTAGGAAGGTATCGAGGAATCACACAAAGTTTTTTGAACCTAAATCTAAAGATGATATCCATGCAATTATGTTTATAAGGACTAAGCAAAGTAGAAAATCCAAGAAATTGATTGAAGTGATTGACAATAAGTTGCAATTAGAATCCCTCGAGGTATATTCCTCACCAGTAATATTTATCACTAAGAGAGGAGCTTATTTTCTTTGTTTCTTCTTTAGGATTGTGGACACTTTTCTAGTGATTTATTGGCCTTGGCTACCTATGAATCTTTAAAGCCTTTTTTGGTGATAAGATTTGGCTTTGTTACTTCAATCACATGGAAAAAGCTAAGGGTAGAGAGAAGACTATGGGATGTTCATTGAAATACATGACTTTTCTACCTTTAATATAAGGTTTAAATGATAAAAAAATAGGGTAGCCATTTGACACAGTAAGATCCATGCTCTGGGAGAAATTTGAAAGACCCAACTTATCGATGACTCTTTGAGAGATGTAACTTCTCTCAAGCTTAGCTTTACGTAGATCAACACTAATCTAAGTGTTTGACCAAGAGGATCCTTGAGAGTCCTTGAATTCCACTAAATCATGGTGAAGCTTCAACCTATCCCAAAATCCCTTCTGCAATCCTTCAATAACACAACCTCTTTGCTCTTGGTTCCATACATCTTCCGCCATGTCAAACTCACCAAAAAGGATGATATCTAAGGGCAAGAAATACACAATTTCTATATATCAATTCTTCATAAATCTTGATTTGGAAAATAAATAGATGTGATAGTAAATGGATGCAACCCACCAAAGAAGTCACAATCCATTTGTAATGTATTTTTTCCAAGGATCTTACAAAGAAAGGACCAAAGGGTCTCGAAACAAATCAGTACACTCCTACTACCCTAAGGGTGGTTTGTAGAGATCTACTAGTTTTGGACATAGAGACTCCATAGTCCTTTTTTTTAAGGAGGTTTTGCTACTGCCTACTCTCCCAAGCTTTAATTAAAAGAAAATACAATTGTAACAAGTGAGTGGGCCTAGCACCCATGGGACCCCTCGAATCCCACAAAGTAAAGGTAGCTAAAAAAAAGAAAAATTAGAGGAAATTACAAAGAATTTTAATGATCCTTTTGTCCCCCTCATGGGGGGAACACTTGAATTAAATCTTGTTTCTCTGGAGGAAGAACACTCTATGATGTCTGAATGGCGGGGATTTCTTACAACTGGAAGTTCTTTTCCCTAAAATGAAAAGTAGTTTTTTGATCGAGCATTCTTTAGGAGGGTTGTCAAAGTTGGCAGCAAACCTCTCTTTCCAAATCTTGGAGAGGGCCTCACCTCTTATAGCCTTCCACAATGCTGAAGAACAATTGATTGCTTTACCCAATGCTGCTTGCTTCCAATTGATGTGTCCATGTGGCAACATGATTCTTCCAAGGGCCCGCTAGATTGACACTAACTTGGGGCACGAAAAGAAGAGGTCTCCCAAGTGCTCATTGGCATGTAGGCAAGGTTTACACCAAGGAGGATCACCACAAATTTTGTTACTTTTTACATTGGTCCAAATTCCTCGGTGTAGGATTTTCCACATAAGGACCGCTTTTTTTTTCTAGATGAGGGGATGCCAAAGGGATTGGAACTTAAAATCCCCCCTTAAACCTAACCAATTTTGATAGCACCACCTATGGAGCATGATATGAAACTCCACATTCTTCTTGAATCTCGGAATACTGTCAAGATTGTTGACGTTGTGTCATCTTAGACCCTCTAGGCATGGGAGGTCGTTCACAATAAGGAGGTGAGACTTCTATCCCAAGCATTCTATCTGGTTTGCAACTAAAAGATCCCAATTAGCTACCTACAACTATCCTCCCAACCTTAAATATCTTTTTCCCTTTGCACATATAGAGTATCCTTTGAGGTCCAAACACCCCTCATATGGTCACTCTCAAGAGATGGAATAACCTCGAAGACTCATGCTAGAGCCTTGGATGCCTCGAGCTCTAGTCCTTGACCTAGCTAGGATCCTCAACCAAATACATGTAGAACAATGGTAGACCATGGAGGTCTCAAATAAATCTATCACTCTCTCCCCTTCTAGAGATCAATGTCCTCAGTGATCAAGAAAACTGTTTGCGAATCATAGCTTTTCATTCCCAAGTAGAATCTATAAGTGGATGACTAGTCCATGCTACTAAATACTCTAGTATGGAGCAATTCCATAACTCCCACTTCCTCTTATCAAGGATTCAAAATGGAACATGTGGGTGAGATGTTCTATCTTCTAAAGCAATTAAGCCATCTACATGATTATCATCTCAAGAAATGTATGGTCTCAACTTGATTACATGAAAAACTAGGTGAACTTTGCAATCATCGAGCAATCATAATTTGTATGCGACATCACTAATCTTCTTGATTACTAGGGGATAACTTGGATTTTTGAACCACTATGAGTGAAAAACGAAGTGGAATGTGTAAGAACACATGATTGCCCTCTTAAAACATTTGTGGTATGCCATGTTGATCTACAATTGCTTTCATCCTCGCAGTAGCCTGCTAAAGATTAAACTGATCTATTTTCAAGTTAGCTTGCATATCTGTAAGGAACTGTGAAGCGATCAGAGATTTCTTGTGTAACCTAATTGAAGTTGGACTGTGGGGAAGAAACCCATAAATCACCTCAAAAGATGCAAGCTTAGTAGTCTTGTGCTTCCAACTGTTGTAAGCAAACTCAACTAATTAAAGAAAAATATCCCAATCTATTTTGTTTTTTGGAATATATGCATGTAGCATATCTTCTAGTATTTTTTTAACTCTTTCGGTTTAATCGGCTATTTATGGATGCTCTCCACTACTCCTCTTGAGTTCAATTTGAAGCTTGTTAAATACATGTTTTAAAAATTTTTCTATAAACTTGGGATACCTATCTAAAACTATGGACTTAGGTAGACCATCAAGTCCAAAAATATTCTAAATAAATAGTTATGCAACTTGGGGAGCTTCTACTGACTCCTAAGTAGGAATACAATGTGTCCTTTTGCTCAAATGATCAACCACCATAAGAATATCATTCTTCTATCATGGTGCCCTAGGTAAACCCATTATGAAGTCGATGGAAATATTGTCCCAAAAATACTCTGGTATTTCCAATGGTTGTAGTACACCTGAATGGCTAATCCCATATGCTTTATTCACTTGCCATTTTAAACACTTAGTCACGTAATTGTTTACATCTTTAACCATCTTTGGCTATCAAAAAGTGTAATTAATCAACTATAAAGTTTTCTCAATACCACTGTGTCACCCACAAGGTACATAGTGGTTCTCGAAAATAACTTTGTTTTTAACTTCCCTTCTTGGGAATCAGGCACACAAATCTTTCCTTTTCTTTTGAGCAAACCTTGCTCATCTTGAAAATTAGAGAATGCGGTATTCTCATTATTTTGTGCTAACTTGTTAATTAGAGATTGATAGTAATCATCATCAATCTATGAATATTTGATCTCTTGAGTTAAATTATTGTCTAGAACTATGATGCTAACCTAATGCAAAATATGAGAAAATGCATCTGCAACTATATTGGTTTATCCTTTCCTATATAGAATTTCCATGTGAAATTCTTGCATCAACTCAACAATCTAGCATGTCCCCCTGAAAATCAGACTGGGAACATAAATACTTCAATGTGTAATGATTTGTGTATACTTTAAAACTTGCTGCATGCAAATAGTGTCTCCAAATTTTCAAAGCATGAACTATTGAATATAGTTTCTATTCATGGAAATGCCAGTTTCTTTGAGCTGGAGAAAGTTTCTTATTTTCAAAAGCTATTGGTCTACCATCTTGAATCAAAATTGAACCAATTGTGATGCCACTTGCATCAGTTTCTAATTCAAAAGATCTACCACTAAAAGAATTGGGGCACTTGAAACTGCTTGTTTCAATGCATAAAAATTTTGTTGTTGTGCACTCCAATGCGGGGCATCGGATATATGTGCTTTATTGTTACTTTATTTAATGCTCTATAGTCTATACACATCTAGAAGGATCCATCCTTTTTGCGAACCAAAAGCATTGGGGCTGCAAAAGGCGACTAGCTTGATCTGATAAGTCCTTTCTCAAGATACTTCTCAATCGTCCGACGTACTTGTGCCTACTCTTGTAGACTCATTTTATATGCCTGTTTGGCTGGCGGATGCCTCCTGGTAATAGCTCAATCATGTGCTCCACTTTTTTGCAAGGCAAAAGACCTAAAGGTAATTCTCAAAGGAATAAGTGTTGACAATTTTCATTCTAGAAGCTAGCTGAGCTTCCAAACTAGTTTAATTGTGTAAAGGTAATAACTCTTTATGCTCAAAATATAGGAAATAAAGATACTTACACTCTACTTTTACCATTACTGAGATATAAATCCATCTGTATTTCTAAACATTAGGCTCTCCACTGATGGTGATGCAGTGACCATGATGATAGAGCTGATATACATGATTCTCAAAATCTATAAGGTGCTTCTTGCTTGCATGCCACTATTTGCTGAGAAGAAGATCAAATCTAGCCATCCATGCGTTCTCAAAATCTAGCTCAACTTTGCATGTCTGAATCTAGAATGGTAATCTGACAAGCTATTGATCCCAAGTCTTAGATCCTGTCCCATCTGCTAAGTCTACTCTATAGGTGTACTAAAATGGACTAGTCTTCACCTTTAAGCTCTTTACCAAAAATGAATTAATAACATTACGGATCGATCCTGTGTGGAACAATATTTTAACAAGATTCCCATTCATGACAACCAACTCGATGTTTGGATACTTATCCCTTTTTGAGAAGCTAGGGACAACCACAAATTTGGCACACTATTCACCTTCTTTGTGAATTTTATGTTCAAGATGGGTTGTTTGTTTTTCGATGGAGGATCCATCTTAGTGTCAATAACTAAAAGCTCAAAATCTACAAGAGATGATGGAGTGGATGATGAAGAATACTTACTCTCCACCACCATTGCTACCAAAATCATCTTCTTCTTAGGACAACCTATAAGCATGCTGACCTAGGCATTCTTAACAGTGACCCTCACGTCAAGCCTTTTCTTTCTACTACTATGTTAGACTAGATCGTTGAATAGCTCTACCAGCCATGGATGAATTAACTTTTTTATTCCCATGGCTTGAAGTCTAAATGACATCATATGTCTGTTAGTCACTAGAACTAAAGTTGTGGGCTTCTTGAATCTCATCCAAGTAGTCGTTTGTCTTGAAGGTTATGATTGAGAGTGTCATCCATCCTCCAACACCAAGGCAAGTTATACTACCTCGTTTAAGGCATGGAAGTGCTCCTTGCATAAAAGGGGATGCAATGTCTCCCTAAGCCCAAGTACAAAATTATGTACCTAAATTAAACCAAGAACCAAATTTGGTATCTTTAGTATAATTTCTCTTTACTTATCTGCATGTTCTTGCACTATAATTTTTCTCTACTATAGGAAGAACCAGGCATCTAAATCCTTCGTATGCTCATTTGGAGGAACAAAGTTTTTATAAAATATGACCTTCAAGTGGCGAGTGCTATCATGTCTTGCTCTATTTTCCTCCACCATCGGTGGGAAAATCCATAAAACTATAAGTGGCATTATGAATCTTTTGTTTTTAATCAACAAGATTACAAAGCCTGAAGCATTTCTCCCACTTACTAATCCACTCTTCTACCACATCCACCATCTTGATGCTAACTTGTACATGGTACTTTGGTGGATTCAAGTCCTTCACCTACCACTTGATATGTCCACTAGCAGACGTTCCCACATTTCTAAGTGGGATATGTGAACTAGATGGCTTAGTAGATGGAACTTCCATCTATGTTGATGTTCTCATCCAAGTAGTCTTTTGTCTTGAATGTTATGATCGAGAGTGTCATCCATCCTCCAACACCAAGGCAAGTTATACTACCTCGTTTAAGGCATGGAAGTGCTCCTTTCATAAAAGGGGATGCAACGTCTCCCTAAGCCCAAGTACAAAATTATGTACCTAAATTAAATCAAGAACCAAATTTGATTAGTAAAATTTCTCTTTACTTATCTACATGTTCTTGCACTATAAGTTTTCTTTGCTATAGGAAGAACGTGGCATCTAAATCCTTGGTATGCTCATTTGGAGGTACAAAGGTTTTATAAAATATGACCTTCAAGTGGGGAGTGCTATCATGTCTTGCTCTATTTTCCTCCACCATCGGTGGGAAAATCCATAAAACTATAAGTGGCATTATGAATCTTCTGTTTCTAATCATCAAGATTACAAAGCCAGAAGCATTTCTCCCACTTACTAATCCACTCTTCTACCACATCCACCATCTTGATGCTAACTTGTACATGTTGCTTCCTTCACCTACCTACTTGACATGTCCACTAGCAGACGTTCCCACATTTCTAAGTGGGATATGTGAACTAGATGGCTTAGTAGATGGAACTTCCATCTATGTTGATGTACCAATTGGTGCCACCTCTGGTTTTCTAAGCACTTCGAGGACCATTTGAAGAGTATCATCCATTTCTCTAACCTTGGCATTGAGAGTTGTAATCTCCTTAGTGTATGGTCATTCAAGCTTGGCCTCAAAAATGGGAGATACAATGTCGTCTAGATTCATCCTAAAGAGACATTATAACTAATAAGTCGGAAAAATTCATCATCTCTTCTTGGATCTGTTTTTGACAGTTATCTGCCACTGTTCAAATTCCTGTATGGACTTTTTAGTCTTAATCAATGCTACCACTAATTGTTTCTGGTCATTCTGCAGTTCCTTCAATATACCTTCCTTGTAATCCAATGTGTCTTGCAATTGTTTATTCTTTACCAACAACGAATTGGAATGATTCACATTAGCAATTACCTTTGCCTGTTCATGCTGAATTCTTTCTTCTTGTTGCAGTACGAAGTCCGAAACTTCCTGCAATTTATTTTGTATTCCTAGCACATCATTAGTTGAAAGATTATCATTGTGCAACCTTTTTGTACTTACTATTTGTGATGGTTGTTCCATCCTTCTTTTTGTTGACAGTTTGAAAGGAGTTCCAAATACAAGCGGTTGTTCAATGCCATCTGTCATTTGGAAAATAATATCTTGCATTTGTGCTATTTCTTCTTGCTCTGCTATTTGTTCGTGACCTGGATTGCTCATACAGAAATTAATTTTCTTCCAATCCTTGACTGACTGCACATATTCGAACAATGCCGCTAAATATATTGACAGTCGACTATTTGTTTGTGTCCTGCGCTTATCCCCAACAAAGATCTGAGTATATAGGTGATTATACATCCAGTGTGCCCAACTTACTTTTCCACCTCCTTCTGCATACACCAGCGGTGAAAAATTTTCTCTGGACATAGAATCAAATTTAACGAGAAAGCATAGTTTCTCCAAATACCATTTTAGTTGTTCCCGACGAATATATGTTGCTTTCTTTATCATATAATATTTCCTGCTTCCCTCGCAATTTCCAAAGTCTTTTCTCAAATCCTCTTCCGAACATCTTGGAATAGTTACAACTTCATACAAAGGTAATTGAAATATTTCTAAAACTAATTTCGGGGAAAATTGTACCTGATGTAATATCTGACCTTTTTTTCTCCGCATAATTTGCAACTGATTCTTTGCGTCATCATTACATGTCCAGCGCTCCCATGGTAACATGGCAAACTGTAGTAATCCAATTCTTCGGAGCCAATTCTTAATGCACATAGAGTGTATATCAAGCTCTACTTTAAAATCCGTGAATAATCTTCTGTTCTTATGTTGCACTTTAGACATTGTCGAAGTCATCGAAACTTCATCGCCATCATCTTGTAACGAAGTATCCGTCTCCTTTGTTGTAGTCTCCTTCCTTCTCTGTACAGTTCCTCTCTTCCTGATTCGCCATCTCATGATTTTTGATTCAGACATTGATGCAAAAATCGCAGAGAAAATATTATCCTGGCAGCACTGGACATATGCATTCTTTAAGTAACAAAGCTTGAACTGCCACTTGCTGCAATGATGATCCTTGATTCGGACATGACACTTCATACAACTTACCACTATTTTAGCATAGATAAAAATCATCATCCGCCTATTACTTTGCATATCGATGATCCACTTAGCAAGTCTTTTACATGTGCCAAAAACATCATGAAACACAGCCATCATGTTTACTTCAAAATGAACTTTCTTAGCATTACTTTGTTTAGTGCAAAAATGTCCAATTATACACTTCTGACAATTTGCACTTTGCACTATAATCATTAGTCAGATACTTGTTTCCTGCTCATATTCTACTCTCTGCTACTGCTTGTTATAGATTTGCTGACTTGGTCTTCAGACATATTTTGAACTTATCATTACCTTGCAAACCTGTTTCCTTATTGTGAAACCCTCCTTGTAGATTCGGTTGACGAAGTAAGCGGCAAAGTTTACGGGTTCATGAGCGGCCTGATCGATAGCAGAGTATGCCGAAATTGCGTTGGATGAGTGTCGAGTGCGCAAGAACTCTCCTACGTCAGTAGGGAGTCTGTCACAGAAAGCAGTATAGTTGGCTAATGACTCCCTGGTGTACACGGATACAGAGCACAGAACATGGATACATAGAACACGGTGAAACAAAGAGTGTAATCACAAAAACACAATAACGTTTGTTTGGCGAGCGGGACAATGTAGCAGAGAGTACTTAAAAGTAGTAATAATCACGCAACAAGGATTATAATTCCTATCTCTGGCATGCATGCAGGGGAAAAAAGGAGAGGGCGGCAGTTTCAAAATACGGCTATTTATACTTAATTTATTGATTATGCAAAATTTAAAAGAAAGAAAAGGGCTGAAAAGAGAAAGTCAAAAGTCGCGGCGCTCCGCGTAATGTCTTATCGCAGATGTGATGCTTGTCGATATGGTCGCAGCTTCAATCCATTTATTACTTTTGGCAAGGGCATTCCGGTTAATGTGGTTAACCGAAATGTTGCAGGGCCCACCTGTTCCGCTATTCGATAAGGGCCAAACCATCATAGCTTAAACTTGCCGGCAGAGCGATTTGATTTTGCATTGTAGAAGAGGACAAGTTGTCCTACCGTAAAAACTGGAGTTCGTAGATATCTATCATGTGTTTTGGCTTGCCTTAGCTGTACTTCCCTCATAGTTATAAAACTGTGCCATCGATGTTCGTCTAAATCTCTGAGGGTCTCCAACCGAAATGAAAGAGAATCTTCCGGTAGTAATTTCCGGTTGATGGCTACTCTTAAACTTGGCACCACTATCTCCATTGGTGCTATAGCTTCGATTCCAAAGGCTAATTTGAAAGGAGTCAGTCCTGTGGTTACTTTATAAGTTGTTCGGTATGCCCACAGTACGGCAGGTAACAGTTGATCCCATCTTTCCGGTGCATCCATAATCAATTTTCGAAGTATATTTAGCAAAGACTTGTTGGTACTCTCGGCCAGACCATTAGCACGCGGATAATATGGAGAACTAAATTTATGAGTAATCTGGAACGAATGTGTAAGTACCTTTATCAAGTTATTAGCAAAATGAGTGCCTTGATCTGTTACCAGTTCGAGGGGTAATCCAAATCTTGGAAAAACGTCTGTTAGTAGGCACTTTGCTACCACAATAGCTGTAGCTGACCGTAAAGCCCATGCTTCTGCCCATCTTGTCGCATAATCAGTGCATGTTAAGATATAGTGATTATTGTTGAGAACTGAGGGTGGTGTAATAGGACCAATGAAATCCAAACCCCATTTCTGGAAGGGTTCTAATGGCAGTATAGGTTGAAGAGGAAAATGATGTCGTTGTAATGGTTGTCCGGTTCTTTGGCAATTATTACAGGATTTGACAAACTGCAACACATCCTTGTACATAGTCGGCCACCAGAGTCCACTCTGCAGAATTTTCCGGTGGGTTAAATCTACAGCAAAATGTCCTCCTATCGGGATCGAGTGAGCCAAAGTGATGACTGAGTTTACTTTGTGTGGAGGAATACAACGAAGTAGAATTCCGGTATGATCCACATAATATATTTCACCAGCAATCAACCGGAATCGGCGGCTGAATGATGCAACTTTTCTGCGTATTGCTGTGGAAGTCTGTGATGGCAGGTATCCATTATTGAGAAAGGTCAATATCTGATCATAATAATTAGTTGGCATAGGCAGGTCGGTGGTTTCATCGTGAGTTGGTTCATAAGTATAGATCGCTGGAGTTGTGTCATCTACACCTACCGGAACCTCACCGGAATCTAGGCGAGACAGAAAATCTGCTAAGGCGTTTGAGGTGCCTGGTCTATGTATAACTTCATAGTCAAATTCTTGCAAAAGCAGCACCCATCGTGCTAACCGTCGTCCCAAATGCTGTTGCCGAACTAATTAAATAAGTGCAGCATGATCTGTGTGGAAAGTGAACTTGTGGCCCAGTAGATAATGTCTGATTTTTTTGATTGAATACACTAGACCTAAACATTCTTGTTCTGTTACCGAGTAATTCCGTTCAGCAGGGGCTAATCTTTGACTAGCGTAATACACAGGTCTGAACCATTTATCGGTTGTTTGCATTAGGACGCTGCCAATAGCTATATCTGAAGCATCAACAAATACATGGAAGGGGTGATCCCAGTCTAGGGGTTGTAATATGGGAACCTGTGTTAATAAACACTTTAATCGATCAAACGCTATCTGGCACTCCTCAGTCCATTCAAATTGTCGTGGGGTCTTGGTGATTACTCTGTTCAGTGGTACTGCCAAATGGGCAAGCCACCGTAAGTGTCGTCCATGCCATCTAACTTGGCCCATAAAGCGCATTACTTCCTTAGGTGATGTTGGTGCAGGCGCTTCTAATACTGCTGAAATCTTATCAGGATCTACTTGAATGCCTTGCGCAGACACAATATGACCAAGTAATTTTCCACAGGAGACCGCGAATACAGACTTGTTTGGATTTAAACAGAGCTTGTATTTTCTGCATTTTTCGAAACAGCACCGTAAATGGAACAGATGTACTATCATTTTGCCAAATACTGAAAAATCGTCGAGATAAACTTGCATAAACGAAGTAAGGTAAGGTGAGAATATCTCTTGCATGAATCTTTGAAAAGTACTGGGAGCATTTCGTAAACCAAACCACATAACAGTGCATGCGAACACACCCCAGTTGGTGATGAATGCGGTCTTCGGAATATCCTGTTCAACCATCCTAACTTGATTATATCCACTGTATCCATCTAAAAATGAATACATTTGGTGCCCTGCTACCCTATCAAGCATGGTGTCTAGGAAAGGTAATGGGAATGGATCTAGAACCGTAGCTGCATTCAGTTTTCGGTAGTCTACACAAATGCGGAGCTGCTTGTTCTTTTTCGGTACAATAACAATTGGTGATATCCACTCCGCGTGCTCTATAGGTACAATGAATCCAACCTTCAATAGCCTATCCAATTCTGCCTTTACCTGTGCTGCGTAGTTCGGGCTCATTCGATAGATGGATTGTTTGATTGGCCTTGTCTCCGGCTTGAGCATAACCCTGTGTTGATAGATGCGCGGGTCCAGACCCTTCATATCCTTATAATCCCAAGCAAAAATGTCAGAAAATTCCCTGAGAAGCTGAAGTAATTCTGCTTGAAATTTTTCTGGTAAGTTTTCTTTTATCTTGACTGGGCGTGGATGGTTGGCATCTCCCAAATTATAAGTTACTAATTGATCTTCTGGCACATAAAATTGTCGCGGCTTCTCGGTGTCGTCTGCTAGTTTGAAAAGTTGTAGTTCGGCGTCGTCTGTAGCAGCAATATCTTCTTTCTTATCTTCTTTTGTTACAGGTGTCATTGAGCAGACTGAGGGGCTCCAATTATCTACAACAGCTTGTAGATCAACGGTTCCTAAGGAAATCAAATCAATGTTGTTCTTTAAAAACTCTTCTTCTTCGTCATCTGATAGTCCGTCTAGCATATGAACGGGCTCTGCGAAATATGGTCTAGCATGTAATTCACAGGGCTGTATAGCGTCTAATTTTACAACACATCTTCAATTTTTATCCTTGAACATGAGCTCCTGTGCGGACCAGTCTTGTATCACCTTAGCTTGCTTCAGCCAGGGGCGACCGAAAAGGAGATTATAATCCAGGGTGGATTCTGGCAATTCTAAGACGACAAAGGTCATCTTAAATGTGGTGCCTTGCAAAGTTATTGGTATGTTCCGCACAAGCCCTACTGGGTGGACTCTGGACTGGTCAGCCATTCTAACAAAAAATTGGACCGGTTCTATTTTAGTCCATCCTAGTTTCTTGCATAGTGCAGCCGTAGCAATATTCACACCAGACCCTCCATCAATTAATACCTGTGTGATTTTATGACTATTATACCATACCGTAATTAGAGGAACTGAATGATCGACCGTAGAATCTGGTTCCGGTTGTATAGTGGCGGTGGCCGGAATGCAAGCAGATTCGACAGCAAATTGTTGTCGGAATTGCCGGCGGACTCCTGGTACTAATGCCAGTAATTGGCCAAGAGGAAGTGTAATGGATGCTTTGGATAGAATCTCCCAGGCTTGTTGTGATTGATTTGTAATTTCCGCAGATTGAAGATGATGCACCAGCTGGTGCTGATGTACCTGCTACAGATGATGTTTCTGCTTCTGTGGTAGCAGCATGATCTTGTGTTGCTTCCTGAGTTAATGGAGCTTGGGTTACCGGAATTGGGTCGGGAAACACTGGTGGTTCTGATGCGATCCATTGATTAGCCTTTTCATATGTTCGTTTTTGTTCTTGAATATCGGGTTCGAATATCTCAGCCGCTGGTTGTAATGGTCTACCAGATCTGGTCTGAACAGCGGCAGCTTGTGTTTCTACCGGCGTGATCTGAACCATATTTGTCATCGGATTTTGCCGTTCCTTCTTCCTTTGGTCATACTCAGCTGCGTCTTTGCAGAACCTTCTAATGTGTCCGAATTCACCACAAAAATGACAGCGTGGTGGTGGCAAATTGGGGTTTTCCGGTGTCTGTACGGTCTGCCAGCGGTTTGCGTTATAGTTGTTCCTCTGTCCTCTATAATTTTGATAACCTTGTTGCTCGTTGTTTCTCATGTGCGGAGGCACATAGTGAGTGGCTGGTTGCCCTGGTTCCTGTATGATTGCATTGACTGTCGCTGTCCCTTGTACTTTAGCGTTATAGGCGTAGTTTTCGGTGGTGTGTCCGGTGGTGTTGCAAATGGCACAAAATAGCTGATTTAGTGCACAAGTGGCACTCGTATGTCCTGAGTTCTTGCAAGTGGTGCAATACATTTGCCTTGTTAAATCTTCTACAACATTCTTGTTTGTCTTTAACCACTCCAGATCTTCTGTAAATCCTCCAACCTTGTTTTCCAATTGCAACGCCATCGCAATTACAGCATCTAGGGTCATTGCGCCGACACATCGGATGATCATGATCTGTTTGAGTTGGGGAGTTAGTCCATTAATAAACCATTGAGTAATGACGTCGTCTGGCAGGATGGCATGTGCCCGTGGCAGTTGCCGCAAATGTGTCCTAAATAAAGTGGCGTATTCTTGCACTGATTGGTTTACCTTCTGTCTATTGTTTTGTAAGTAGTCGAAAATTTCTGCGGGATTCTTCTTTAGTCTAAATCTTTGCAGAAATGCATCCCTCACTGCTTCATAGGTATCGAAGTGATTTATATCATACTCTGTAAGCCATCTAGCGGCTTCATTGACCAAGGTGGACTGGAAAACGATAGCCTTATACGCCGGGTCAACGGGGTGATTGAGTACTGCATAACTAATCTCAAAAGTACGTACATGCGCATCTGGGTCATCCCCTGGAAATCCACCGAATTTAGTGTACGTTACGCCTGTCGGCGACGGCCTGGGTGGACATACTTGTTGCTGTCCGTTCATTGTGAGCGTGTTATACTTTCCATCTGAACTACCGGAATCTGTATCGTCGGATAACGCACTTTCCGGTGCGATTATCTTGTCTAATATGCTTCGAATCTCTGTTTCGAACGGCCTTCCTTCCTCCTTGATGTCCAGTGTATGGGAACTTGCTTCCAAGCACGGCAGATGGGCTGAAGATTTAGCAGAAAATGCTAAATCGTCACCGAAAAACTGTGATTCTCTTACCGAAATTTCACCGGAATGAACCGAAATTGTGCCCGAATTCGGCGTTTTTTCGCCTTCGCCGATCTCTGTGACTAAAGTGTTTCTAATTGTAGATGAATCTGAATCTTTTCCCAAGAGTGTTAAGCTAGATTCCACATGCGTCTTGGTAGGTTCTGGGATTACTATATGTTTGACAGACTATGCCAAAATAGTACCAGAATCTATCAGAGATGCAGAAAAGTCAACCGGAATATGACCGGAATCGTTAGTAACGTTTCTTTCTTTCTTGTCAACAGGTTTGGATCTTCCTGCGCTTCTACCTCCTGGAGGCGTTCTTAGTAGATTAGGTATTCTTGACTGTTTGTTCTTTGGATACGTCTCACCGGATCGAGTAACCGGCATATACTAATCGTACTATACTTCTTTAAAGTTGTCCAAAAACAATGACTATCCTTGCAGTCGATCAGCGTTCATTCTAAATATTACGTTCGTCACACAAATGGTAATCTTTATACTTCTTGCATCAGCGAAACGGAAATCTTGATGCCACATCCCCAGCGGGATCGCCAGTGTTAACTGTCCGGTTGGTAAAGCGCCTTTTCCAACTATCGGAAGTGCGTTTTACCTGGTCCTGGGGTTCTTGGGAGTGGAAGGGGTCTGTAAGAACAGAGGCCCTATACTAGTTTTCCCAATACAACTACGTCAGATACAGTGGTCTATGGGAACTTAGCCATATTCGCTTATGCTCAACTACTTCAGTACTTACTTCGCTGGAAACCTTAGCACAAGAATCAAGTCACTCGTTCAGATAGATATCAAACCATTCTACAATTGGCGTGCCAGCGAACACAGTCATGAAGGACCGAAATTCTAAAAAAAACCATCTGTACCTACTTAAGCTTCTTACGGCGACATTAACTTACCATACCACGACAGAGTAAACATTAAAACAACGTACTTCCTGTGGTACCAGAACTACTATCTCTTACGCACAGAACTTGTTAACTATCTGGCGGATCATCTCCAGACAATCAGTTAGCCCAATACATAAAACCACACTTCCAGCAAGGATTCACAGACAGAACGTCGGACCTAAGGCAGATGAGTTGCTGAAACGGGATAAATTTGCAACCGCACGACTATCAACAATAACAAATGCAGACAAAGATCAAACCAACAGATACACAGGTCACTTAGACAACTCAGAAATAACAAGATTAACTAACGTTCAAACCACACACAGACGAACAGTCTGGTGAATTCCCAAACAAATCCCGCTCTCCCCCCCCCCCTCGAGCGTCTCTTTTCCATTGCTTTATATAAGCTTTTACAAGAATGCGCGTAAGAGTTTCTTCACACGTGTTTACAAAGATTTTGTTATACCTATCCCAATCCGGCGGCCTTCTAACACTAGGGACAACCACAAATTTGGCACACTATTCACCTTCTTTGTGAATTTTATGTTCAAAATGGGTTGTTTGTTTTTCGATGGAGGATCCATCTTAGTGTCAGTAACTAGAAGTTCAAAATCTACAAGAGATAATGGAGTGGATGATGAAGAATACTTCCTCTCCACCACCATTGCTACCAAAATCATCTTCTTCTTAGGACAACCTATAAGCATGCTGACCTACGCATTCTTAAAATTGACCCTCACGTGAAGCCTTTTCTTTCTACTACTATGTTAGACTAGATCATTGAATAGCTCTACCAGCCATGGATGAATTAACTTTTTTATTCCCATGGCTTGAAGTCTAAATGACATCATATGTCTGTTAGTCACTAGAACTAAAGTTGTGGGCTTCTTGAATCTCATCCAAGTAGTCGTTTGTCTTGAAGGTTATGATTGAGAGTGTCATCCATCCTCCAACACCAAGGCAAGTTATACTACCTCGTTTAAGGCATGGAAGTGCTCCTTGCATAAAAGGGGATGCAATGTCTCCCTAAGCCCAAGTAAAAAATTATGTACCTAAATTAAACCAAGAACCAAATTTGGTATCTTTAGTATAATTTCTCTTTACTTATCTACATGTTCTTGCACTATAATTTTTCTCTGCTATAGGAAGAACCAGGCATCTAAATCCTTCGTATGCTCATTTGGAGGAACAAAGTTTTTATAAAATATGACCTTCAAGTGGCGAGTGCTATCATGTCTTGCTCTATTTTCCTCCACCATCGGTGGGAAAATCCATAAAACTATAAGTGGCATTATGAATCTTTTGTTTTTAATCAACAAGATTACAAAGCCTGAAGCATTTCTCCCACTTACTAATCCACTCTTCTACCACATCCACCATCTTGATGCTAACTTGTACATGGTACTTTGGTGGATTCAAGTCCTTCACCTACCACTTGATATGTCCACTAGCAGACGTTCCCACATTTCTAAGTGGGATATGTGAACTAGATGGCTTAGTAGATGGAACTTCCATCTATGTTGATGTTCTCATCCAAGTAGTCTTTTGTCTTGAAGGTTATGATCGAGAGTGTCATCCATCCTCCAACACCAAGGCAAGTTATACTACCTCGTTTAAGGCATGGAAGTGCTCCTTTCATAAAAGGGGATGCAACGTCTCCCTAAGCCCAAGTACAAAATTATGTACCTAAATTACAAGAACCAAATTTGATTAGTAAAATTTCTCTTTACTTATCTACATGTTCTTGCACTATAAGTTTTCTTTGCTATAGGAAGAACCTGGCATCTAAATCCTTGGTATGCTCATTTGGAGGTACAAAGTTTTTATAAAATATGACCTTCAAGTGGCGAGTGCTATCATGTCTTGCTCATTATAACTAATAAGTCAAATACTTAGACACCCAAAAAAATGATGATTATTGGTATTCAAAGCTCTAGAAGTTAGCTTTAAGTTCCAAGTGCAATTGACACAATTAGAGTTGCAACCACAAACTTATGGTCAAAACTCTGCAAACCTGCACCTATGTGTAGAAGGTCTTGGGAGTGACACATATGTTCCAAGAAACACTCAAAAAAATAACCAAATAAACTCCAAATTCAATTACATCTAGCTCATAAGAAAGATAAACTAAGCAGCTATTTCTGCACCAAGTTTCATATGAGAGAAACATAGAAAAGAGTGTGTACACCACCTACACACTTTTCAAGACTTAGAGACTATACCAGAGAAATGATTGCATCAATAGGCTCCCCAAAAGAAGTTCAAGTCATCTCAAATTTGATGAGAGACAAGATGCATTAGCAATCATTTCCAAAAGAATTCATCCTAATTGAACATTCCAACAAAGTGAAATGGCAACTAGACCTCCATGCACTTCTCTAGTGAGTCTTCGCTAAAGGGAGTAGAGAGCTAAAATAGACCTTATAGTATCTAAACCACATCCAAATCATATGAAAATTATATATATGCATGATAAAACATATCATTTGGACTATGAAATGGAGAGAAACACCCAAGTTTCTGCACATGTACAACTTTTTAGAGACAATTCTTTGCACAATGTCTAGAGAGATTTTTCACTTTCTCTTTACTTGAAATTCCAAAATTCATCAAATTTGGAGGTCAAAGCTATGTATCGCAAGACAAAACTCAGTGTTTGGACACTCTCATGATGAGATATGACCTTACAAACACTATACATCTTCTAGAGGTTGACTTTTCTTGCTACAAGTCTAAACCTCTGGTATCCTTTGACCCATCAAAATAGCTTTGCATGGCATGAAATTTGATGGGTATGTTCAAAACTTAAGAATCTACTATCGTACACAACTTCATAAGCATTGGAGTTTTCTACATGAAGTTATGATCACAACAATATGCAAACATTTTAGCTATGATCTAATTCCTACTGGATTTATGAAAATGATGTTAATCTCCTTTCATGTCTAATCTTTAATCAATGGAATCCTATCAATAGATATATTCTTCCATTCCATTCTTAAACCAGTTATTTAGAAGGTTGTGCTCATTATTAAATACCTATAGAAATGTCTTTGAAAAGAAAGTATTAATGAATGCACTGCATTGAATTCCTATTTGCATAGAAATGCATAAACGACTATTTCTTTAACCTATATCCAATGGAAGAAATAAAAGAAACCTCTTCATCATTCTTCTTGATTTTACCTTTATCCTTACTTTTATTCTTATCTCAGGTCACATATTTGCATATCCATGTAAGGTCCATTGCTGTGGTGAATGGCTCTCACTTATCATCAACTTTGATGCCATTAATGATCCACCTTACTATGTGT
Source organism: Ceratopteris richardii (assembly GCA_020310875.1). NCBI lineage: Eukaryota > Viridiplantae > Streptophyta > Polypodiopsida > Polypodiales > Pteridaceae > Ceratopteris > Ceratopteris richardii. The sequence goes on from CM035419.1 coordinate 152,525,121, forward strand.
TCTTCTTCTATCTCCTCTCCAATGCTTGCAAGTTGGTCAACCACATCCTTCATCTTGGTTACATAATCAGCCACATCTTGCTTTGGTTGTTTCATTAGAGTTGTAAACTCCATCCGTAGGTGATTCTTCCTAGCTCTTTTATTTGATGAGAAATATGATGAGAGTACTTCCCAAGTCTCTTAGGAGGTCTTGCAATTCCTAATGTGAGGTGATAAGAAATCAAATATTGAGTTTAGTAGATAACACCTGGTAAGAGCATCCTTTGCACACCATGTGGTTAACCTTTCTTGCTCTTCCCTTGTGGGTTGATGCTTGCTCCTGAATGTTGGCATCTCTTCATCTCCTAAGATGTATCCATATAAACTTCTCCCTGATCTGATGGAGTCGAGATAACATGCGGATGTTTTGATCCTCTTTTTATAGTTCTGTTTAGAGCCAATTTTTTTGAATCCAAATTCAAATTCAAAGATCCACCTAAAAAGTGAATCCTAAACTATAGGATATATTCTCTCATCAATCAATTACGAGATTTGATGCTTCCTAACTTCCTCGTGGTTGTAGTATACTTTTACAAGGATGAATGTAAATGATTTTTACAAGGGGTTGATCATATAAGGTTCCATAAGATATATGCTAATCAACCAAGTATGTGGGATTGGTTTCTATTGAATCAACCTATAAAACATGTTCTACCTTCATTAGAGATCTTCTTCCCTTTGCCATTCTTTCCCTTCCTTGAAGATGATGCCTTGTTATCTCCTTTTGAATCTGAATCTTCTTCCTTGGACTGCTTCCACTTGTTGTTTCCTCCTTTCTCCTTCATGCCACTCTTGCCTTTGCCTTTGCTAGCATATAGGACCTGTGAGTGATGATCCTTCTTGGATGTGTCTCCTAGGACAACCTCCTCTACCACTAGGTGTGGGATCCAGTCCTCAAGAGTTTGTAGAGGACCTCTATACAAGATGGTAGTAATGAGGGGTTTCCACTTGTCTTCTCCTCTCAGCCCATTGAGAATAATCTACAGAAGGTCTTCCTCATCTACTTTGCAGCCAATGGATGCCAATTTCTCCCTCAACTCCTTCACCCTCAAGGTGTTGTCAACAATAGATTGATGACTACCCTTCTTGAAAGAATGGATTTCATTCTTAAACTGCATCTTTTTGCTTCTTGCGGAAGTGGCATATATCTTCTCTAAGGCCTCCCAAACATCTCTAGCATGATCAAAGTCTGATATATGACCAATCATAGTGCTAGAGATTACCTGTAATATGTAGAAGATAACTCTCCTATTCCTTTCCTCCAATTCCTTCAACATCTTCAATTCTTGATTGGTGATCTTTGGATCTTTCCATATTGGGTTTATCTTTATCTCCACACACAATAGGCCATAAACCTTTGCTCATGAGGTAGTTCATGACTCTAAAACTTCATGGCTGATAGTTGTTTTTGTCAAGCAACTCCACTTTTTGACCTAGATCTACCATAATGAATGGAAAATTAGGGTTACACTGAAAGGTACCTCTTAGACTTTATGTCCAAACGTTTGTGTACTTCTCCTAGAGTCTTCAAAGTATGTTTCCTACTATGATACCAGCTGATGGAATTTAATCCCTCACGTATGCACACTAGAAGTGAAATGAACCCAATACCTAGGTCCCTTCATATACCTTTTCTAATACCTTGCAACAAAACTCCAAATCACCTACCTTACACTAATCACCTAAGCTTTTAGCCACACTTGGTGTGGTTCCAAATCTTTCCAACCAGCTATAGAACACCTCAAATGGATCTATTTAGGTCAATCAACAACTCTACACAAGGCAGATTATGTAAAGATGTAGGATATGCAAAAGTTAGGGTTATAGAGATACACCATTTTCTCTACACATAAAACTATTTTCAAGAAGCCCTATTAGCACAAGCTACAGAATGCACTTTAAACCTCTTGAATTAGATATGTACACAAAGAGTTACAACTATTATAAGTAGACTATGTCTATATCTACAAGAGACTAGAGGGGGTGTGGGCTTGATAGCTCCTCCTTACTCCTCCTCTATGCATATAACACCCTTCTTTGCATTTTTCCTAGCTTTGATAGCTGCATTTCAGCTCCTTGAGCCTTGGATGAATCTCTCTTTGATCCTCCTTGAGTATATGTCTCTTGGTCTTCAATGACCTACAAGACTTCCATGCATTTGGTGTCTCTTCACCTTCTTCTATAGCTTTTGGATGCCTCTCCCAACTTTTCCACTCCTCTGGGACTGCCTTGCCTCACCTTGAGACTACCCTAAGTGATCTAAGTCATGAATTGTTTCCACATTAAGGTCGTTTGACCCCTTTGTCCACTTTAAGCTTGCATAGTTAACACTTCCAACAAAAATGTGACTACTAACTTTCAAATGCCACTTAGAATATCTAGCTCTATAGCCACATACTAGTATTCTAGAACAAATATACATGTTCCAATTAATCTCAAAACTTGGTTGCCTTTGGCACATCCATGATGACAAGTATGCTTTAATCATGGGATTATTGAATGAACCTTGATTCTATGTTCAACACTAGGTTAGGTAGCCTGACTATCAAATAACCTTTGGGTTTTCTTCACAAGACCCATCCTGTTTTACATCATTTTGTCTTCCCTTGCATTCCGTTGTGTACAGTCATAGGCATTGATTCCATGGCCTTGGACTTCCACACATTCGTGACATCCCAACATGAGATAACGACATTGTAATGTGAGGACAAAATCACTTGTACACTATGCTTCTTTCTACTAATGTTTTCCTCACCGAATCGTTATTCAAATTTTCCAAATGCCATTATTCAACAATTCAAAAAGCACAAAAATAATGGGTTTATCTTGGAAAGGAATAAAGAGAGTGCTCTAGAGCTCTTGATCTAAATAAATCCACGAAATACACTTGAATTAAACTAACCAAAGTTGATGATTGTCCTTGTCAGATTACCCATGCATGGTGTTGGAACAAGGTCAAAACAAGCAAGGAAATCAAATTGCTTTATACGAAATAATTTCTTTAAAAGGATTATGGACTATGGAGGGTCCATTCTTTGCATAGTAATGCACTACTACTACTACTACTACTACTACTACTACTACTACTACTACTACTACTACTACTACTACTACTACTACTACTACTACTACTACTACTACTACTACTACTACTACTACTACTACTACTACTACTGCTACTACTACCACTACCAGTATCACCGTCATTACCATGACTACCACCACCACCACCACCACTACTACGACGACTACTACTACTACTACTACTACTACTACTACTACTACTACTACTACTACTACTACTACTACTACTACTACTACTACTACTACTACTACTAATAATAATAATAATAATAATAATAATAATAATAATACCACCACTACCACTACCACTACCACTACCACTACCACTACCACTACCACTACCACTACCACTACCACTACCACTACCACTACCACTACCGCTACCACTACCACTACCACTATCACCATGACTAGTTCTACTTCTACTACTACTACTACTACTACTACTACTACTACTACTACTACTACTACTACTACTACTACTACTACTACTAATAATAATAATAATAATAATAATAATAATAATAATAATAGTAATAATAGAATCATCATCATCATAATAATGAAAATATAACCATTTCCATGAACATTACTACAACTTCATATCTTTGTGATTGGCCAATATATACTACTTAATCTAGCTTAATGTCCAATAATTTATTGATCACATCCCTTTGATCGAATTCCATTCTCTATTATGTGATTCATACTAAAATTGTATTTCAAATGCCCATTTATGAATGGACTGAACTTTATTGATAGAATTTATGTTTTTGCTTATTCTTTGTCGACTAACCATGCTTTATACTTTCTTAAATTGCCACAATAATTATGTTTAACCTTAGATTCATTTGTACCCAATTTCTTTTTTGCTTTTTTGGAATGTTATCAACTTTCATGTCTCATTTGCATGAATTAAAATATTTTCACTATCAATAATTGTTTTTCGAATTCATCAATTTTAAACAAATCTTGGATATATAAGTGCTCTTCACAATCTATTTAATTTTTCATGTAAGAACAATTATGAGGCATCTAGCTAACATATATTTATCCTTGAACAAGGGTCCTCATTCGTATTAACCCTATTCCACCTAATCCCTTCTACTTTTTGTATTACTTTTTTTTGCAAGCATTAGCCATAAAGATTATTGAAAGCACTCCCCATATCAACTGAATCATGAACAATAAAGTGCAAGAAAATGTTTTTTTTTGGAAAAATCTTATTATGGCTCAAAGCACATATGCATATCATATAGATGCATTTGTGTGCAAACTTAAATAAATAGTCTAATTTTTATAAAAGAAAACGTTTTCCAAATATTTATTTATTTTTTATGAAACCACCCCATTTTTTAATCTATGAGAGTTGAAAGAATCAAATTTGTACTTAGGATAGTCTCAGCCTTAGCCCTCAATGAACTAGTAAAAAATAGGATAACTACTTCTCTAAGACTTGTTTTACTAGACTAACCATTTTGATGTGAACAAATCCACAAGTTATTGTATTAATCTCAGTGACAGCTCATTCTATAGAGATCTTGATTATAATCAAATAATTTCTTCTTGAAATTTGTGCATTCAGTTTCTACATCATTTTTGTCTAGTCTTTTTTTTGTTGTGTCCTTGCTAGATTATAGTAGATACCCCAAGGAGTGATGTATCCATTGTGAACTTGATTCTAGCCCCATGGAACCTTATGCACATGAGACAATTATTTGGTGGATGTAACTCAATAAGATAGGTATATGAATAATTTTGTATGGGCATAGGTAGCTTTGTATATCTTAATTATTTTATGAACAAGTTGATTTTTCTTTAATCAGATGAGGTGATATGAAAAAAGTGGGGCTTCTCTTCTTTGTAAGCTTGTAGGTGTAGACCCAATCCATAATCACTCACCATATCAAAATCTTAGTAGTTCTCTTACATTTTGAATTTGAATCAAACATCCTCTATGTTTGCATGACCCAAAATGGTTCATGTTTCTAGATGGAAAATGATCATTGGTTACCAATCCATCCATTGTATGACAAGGTGATATATTGTTTCACTTTTCTATGTTGAAAATATGAGAGTTCATCTCCCTTTTGTATCTACAAGACACTCCATTTCCCTTTTATATTATATCTCTTTGTATTTGGGTACCTTGCCATTTTCCTCTACGTGTATTCATTCTCCTTCAAGGGGAATTATTCCACTTATGATGTACTTTGGAGAGTCCCCTCCAACTCTATATAAGGAGGGCTGCTTACCCCATTTGTACTTGGTTAGAAGTTGGAGGCTCCTACTCTATACTCTTGGCAAGATCACTCTAGTCTATATGAGTTTTCCCATTTCATTTACCCTCCCACCCACCCTTTTCTACCACTCTTTCCCAACCTCCCACCCTTATTCTTCATCATTTTGTGCACCCTTTACCACCATCTTCCCTCTCTCCCACCCTCATCATTAGTGGATCATCCTAATAGATTTTGGTGGTTTGTGGTGATTTTTCGTGGACCTTGACAGAATTTGGAGGGCCATGCCCATATTAGCAACATTTCTTAAAGATTTTTCAATGCATCTCAAGCTTGTGAAGGTTTATAAACACGAGAATCCCATTCAAAAGTCATTTTTTTGCGTGCTATTATGTGTGTGCATTAGTTGTGTCTCATCATTGATTATGGAGTTCTTTCTCTTTCTATTAGCACTATATTGAGATCAGTTCATCTTGTTGAATCTTAACGACCAAAAGAAGATGTTTGAAAGCTCATACATGTATCCTCTACAAGGTGTTGATAGGAAATAAGAGCTTTCACATTATTGCCTGCACATGTCCATATTTGGTGCTCTCTCTATGCATGCATGCACAATTGGTACTGTATGTGCTCTCAGTCAAACTCTGCTAGCACCAACAATAGTGTTTACAGGAGGCAAAAAGGGGTAGGGCAAGTGATGCTTGTGGGTACCACACCTCCATAGCTGCCTCCAAAGGCCGATGCTCCAAAATTTTATGCGCTAGAAAGGGGGAAGCCATGAAGCAAGAATGCATAGTGCCACAGTGGGGAACATATGTGTGAGAGTGGGGAACATATCACTCTAAAGCACATCTCTTTGTAAGATCTGAAGTTGGGACTTGACCTCTCCTATGTGCACAAGCTAGACATGATCAAAGCATGAGTGAGTTAAAAAATCCATTCATTGTCTTTCTATTGTAGGTGCAACCGGCCATCCTTGGACTTCCACACGAAGATCAATGAGGAGATACAAACTTGGCATTCACATGAATGCACTAATAGGAAGTGCTCCTTATCAAGTATTATGCACCATTTCTAGCAGCCTCAACTTACTCCTCCAAAGACCAAATTGCATTAGCCGAGGTCTTTGTGTTGTCTACACCTCTATAATGGTCTGTCACTAGTCTTGGATCACTCCTTGGGTAGTGGGAAGATAAGTTGTGTAGTGCCATGACATCAGAAGAGAGAGTGAGAGTGAGAGGGAGAGATAGAGAGAGAGGGAGAGAGATAGAGATAGAGAGAGAGATCCCTCTATTGTGAGGTAGAGAACAATGGCTATGCTCTCACTATGCACTACTATGATAATTAATTACAACACAAAGTATAGACCAAATGTAATTGCTCTCTTCACGAGGCTAGTTCCATTTCTTTGACATGAGCTTCTCCATAATGAAAACTTGAATCATGTTATCTCTCCACTGCACACCTTCTATGCAACACCCACAACACAGAGTGAGAGATCGTAGCTAGGTGTACTGATGTTTTGATATGTTCCTGTGTGTCAATGAACTTTTAATAGGGTTGATATTTTTGGGTTCTCCGAATCTCTATGCACAACAACTCCCATGGCGATCAATGCATCACTTCTCTCTAATGGCCACACACACACACGTAGACACACACACACAAACATAGAGAGAGAGAGATGCCAATGGCCACACATGTGGGTGATGTTCGGGGAGCGCTAGATTGTGACCTTTGAATATATTAGACAAGATTTTGGAATTACAATTTTAACTACAAGATTACCCATGTAGGAAAAATAATACAAGAATATATAATTCATACAAGAACATCCCACACCTTGCGACTGATCGCTATGGATAACTTGACTAGAAACAATACACGAGATCCCACAACTTGGGATCCTAGGTATGAAGCAAGATATTTGGATTACAAGAACTCCCTTCAAGGAGATGAACTAGATACAAGAAATAACATTACAAGATCTCATACTATGTGATTACAACAGGACAAGATAGAATGTCTAGCATACAAGACTAGACAAGACTAGAACAAAGGACGAGGCTAGAATTGGAACTCGAACTTGAAGAGTACTTACATGGTGATCACAACTCTTGGAGCTCCCAAGACTGGTATTGGAAAGATTGAGTATGTATGTGGCCAACCCCTCCTTATATAGGTTTTCAAGCGCGGTCCATGAATGGTAGTTATGAGTTGATGATATCATTGATGATGTCATCAATTCAAAGCATGACATCTCAATATCAAAATTAAGCAAGAAGATAATGGATCTTAGGGTTTTTTGCACATTTCAAACACAATGGAAGCATTATGTTTTCCAAATTCTAAACCAATCATGCGACATAGAAAGTAACATGGAATCTGAGGTTAATGATGGTTTTCTTTGTCCACGACATCACTTCCCCCAAAAATGACGAGTTGCACGAGGAGCATTCATGTTCTCCATTCTTAAATTCATTGGATTTTCCTTATGAAATTCTCAAACCTTGATTGGTCCTCATTGAAGGTTTTCTGTAGGTTTCCTAGTATGATCGCTTATGTCATAGCCTTTCCAATGAACAAGGCACTCTAATCTTCCTTGAGATATTCTTGAATTTAGCATATGCTCGACTTTGAATTCTTCATGATCATCAATCTCGATAGGTGGTGAAGGACAATGTCTCTCCCATCTCAATGGTGAAATCTTATATGGTTCCAACATGGACACATGGGAAATTGGATGTACTCTCATGGTACATGGTGATTGGAGCTCGAAAGTGATTGGATTAATCTCAGTCAAGATGGTGAACCAACCAAAACTCCGATGGTCTAGCTTTGTGCAAGGCCTTCCGCCTTGATACCTGCAAATTGTTTTTGAGTAACTACACTTTATCCCCAATGTGATAGGATGGAGTTTGAACACAATGCCTATCTGCATAATACTTATATTGTTCCTTGAGCTCTTTGGATCTCTTCATTGAGTTCTTTGTGAATATACATGAGGTATTTGGACTTATCTTTCGCAGTCATGTTCCTAACATGATTTGATAGTTGTATATCCATCCTTGTGTATTGTCCATAATTTGGAAATAAGGGAGTCTACTTGGTAGATGTATGAACACTCTTATTATAGGAAAACTTTGCAAAGGGTTAAAGCTAAAACTAATCATTTTGATGATAGTTGATGGTGCAATAGACATATCGTTCTAGGACTTGATTCACCCATTTTGTTTGTCCATTAGTCTATGGTTTCCTGGCTATACAAAATTTGACTTGAACACGAAGGAGTTTGCAAAGAATGATCCAAAAGCTGGTTATGAACTATGGACCTCGATCACTGACAATGTATCTAAGAGAATTTCTAGAAGTGGTTGCACCTATGATTGCCTTGTAAATCTATCCACTATAATAAGAATGGCATCATATTTATCCGACTTTGGTAGATATGTGACGAAATCCATAGATAATGAGCATGGCCTTTCTGGAATAGGTAAAGTTTGCAAGAGGCCATGAGGTTTATGTTGTGGTACCTTAGATCTATTGCATGTGTCATAAGTTTGGATATATTCTTTAACTTTGTTCCACATTTGAGGCCACCAAAAAATCCCTTGATATGAGTTTTATTGTTTTATTCACTCTTACATGTCCTACTGCAAGGTTATCATGACATTGCTAAAGTACTTGGACCTTGGAATTTCTTGGAGGGATATACCATAGGTTCTTATAGAATAGTCACCCATCATTTTCTTGGAACTCATTTACTTGATGAACTTTCCCTTCTTGAACTTTTTGCTTGGCGTTACAAAACAACTCATCATGTGATAGAGTCTTAGAAATCAAATGGGTGAAGGCTGAATCCTCTTGATGGGTTGAAGAGATGATTGCAAAATGGAGATATTAAGGCTTAAGTAATACACTCTCTGGTTGATCAAAAGTCTCTTCAACTTTCTTTGGTGCAAGGTAAAATCTTCTTGATAAGGCATCTGATTGACATTGCTGACACCCTAAAGCTAGATAGAAAGTTACTCCATTGAGATTACCATCTATTGCGGAAGTGGGTGGTCATAAAGTACTCTAAATTTTTATGATCTGTGTGCACACTAACTTTATGAGCTGCTCCTTCTAGATGATGATGCCAAGTATCAAATGCATCTACTATTGCAAGAAGTTCTTTATCATGGATTTCATAATTAATCTCTAGAGGGGAGAATTTCCTTCAGTGATATGCAACTGGATGTAGGTGTCCATAATCTTCATGTTGGGATCGAATGGCTCGTAAGGAAAAGTCTCATGCATCTGTCTCTAGAAAGAAAGGATTGGTAGGATCAGGATGAACCAGAGGTGAATGCTCATCAGAATTGGAGCAGTGGTGAATGCTCATCTCAATGTCTGGAAAGATTTTTATGCTTCTTCAGTCCATTCATTTCCTATAAGCTTTGTGACAGGTATCAGTACCTTGGAGTAATCTCTAATGAATATCCGATGAAAATTGGCAAACCCTGAAAAACATTATACATCTCGAACACATCAACGTACCCTAAGAGTGTACCCTAAAAACTCCACTTTTGTCTAATTGAAAGAGCACTTCTCCAATTTTTGATAAAAACCTTTCTCTCTTAGTTTCTCTATGAATATCTTTACATGACATTTGTGATTCTGTAGATTTTTTGAGAATATCAAGATATCATCAAGATATTTTAGCACAAAAGAATCTAAATACTCTCAAAAAGATACATTTATCATATGTTGAAAGAAGGTTGGAGAATTTTTGAGACTGAATGGCATAACTACGTACCCACAATGCCCATACTTTGTTTGAAATGGTGTCTTCAATTCCTCTCCTTCTTCGATCTTGGGAAGATTCTAAGCTCCTCAAAGGTCAATCTTTGTGAAGAACTTTTCTTTCCCAAGGCATTCCAAGAGCTTTGATATGAGTGGTAGAGGGTATCTGTTATTTATAGTTACTTTGTTCAATCCGTGATAGTCTACACACATTCTGAGAGTCCCATCCTTCTTCTTTACAATTGGGATAGGTATCATGAGGAAGAAGATAAGGAAGAGAGCTCACACACACACTCTCATTCTCAAGGAGAAGCACACACACAGATTGAGGCAAGGAAGAATGATCTTCTTCTTCTTCTTCTATTACATAAAAGGAATGTACAAGAATGACCTAAAAACAAGAATACAACCACTGCAATATATAAAGACCAGTACATAAGGACAAACCTAATGTCCGCGAATGAGTGAGCTCGCAAGAAACAAATGTGCCATCACTCTCGGTAGATAAATCTAATAAAGCTCAATGAAGTATCCCTGACATATACCGGCGTGACCACTATACATGTCAGAGAAACAAAAAACTGGTACGTGTCATCCTGGATCATCACATGTTGAGCTTGATATCTCAACACTCTCACTCAAGCTCAATGCCATATCCTGTAATCCAAGCATCTTTCGAAAGTTCTTCAACTTCTGAGCTCCAAGTGCTTTGGTGAAAATATCAGCAACATGCTCATCTGTTCTCACATAAACAAGATCAATATCACCTGCTAATACCTTCTCTCTGATGAAGTGATAATGTACCTCGATATGCTTTGTTCTAGCATGGAAAACAGGGTTCCGTGCTAACTGTATGTTGCTAAGATTATCACAATAGATAGTGATAGGCTTTTGCACTTCCACACCTAAATCTGCAAGTAACATCTCCAGCCATGATGCCTCACATGCTGCCATTGCAACACCTCTATACTCAGCCTCTGTACTCGAAGCAATAGTGGGTTGCTTCTTACTGCTCCATGTAATAGTTGCACCTCCAAGTGAGAAAAGAAAGCCACTAGTAGATCTTCTATCTGGAGTACTACCAGCCCAATCTGCATCGGTGTATCCATGAACCTGCAAATCTACACCAGCTTCATAAAACAATGCATAATCCAAAGTAGCACTCACATAACGTAGAGTGCGCCTCAGAGCATCCAAATGTGGCTTCTTGGGAACCTGCATAAACTGACTTTCAAGTCCAACAGTGTAGCTTAAATCAGGCCTTGTAATTGTAAGATATATAAGACTTCCCACAATTTTCCTGTACATAGTAGCATTTTCCAATGCTTCACCTGATGTAGTATCCAATTTCAAATTCTGATCTAAAGGCATAGAAATTGGCTTACAATCAGCCATACCATACTTTTGCAGCATATTCAAGGCATATTGCCTTTGCGACATCCATATACCTGTTTCTGTATGTATAAACTCAATGCCCAAGAAATAGCGCAGCACACCAAGATCTTTCATGTCAAATTCCTGCATAAGAAGTTTCTTTACCTCTTTGATGCTTTCTTCATTATCACCACCTACAATCAGATCATCAACATAAATAGCCACAATAGTGATGCCATCATCAGCCTTCCTTGCATATAGTGAATGATCTGCATCACACATAGAAAACCCAATGCTGGTTAGGTAATCAGCAATCCTTGCATGCCATGCACGCGGAGCCTACTTCAGCCCATATAAAGCCTTTTGCAACCTCCAAACATATTCTGGATGCTTTGAATCTTCATATCCTTGTGGCTGGTCCATATATACTTCTTCCTGTAACTCACCATGTAGGAAAGCATTCTTCACATCCATTTGATGCAACGTCCATCCTTTTGCTTTAGCTAATGCAACAAGTGTTCTAACAGTAGACATTTTAGCTACAGGGCTGAATGTTTCCTCATAATCAATGCCATATGTCTATGCATAACCTTTAGCTACCAATCGTGCTTTATACCTACTTATGCTACCATCGGCATTATGCTTTACCTTGTAAACCCATTTGTAGCCTATGGATCTCTTTCCTTGTGGCAATGGAACCAGCTTCCATGTATCATTTCCATAAAGTGCAGCCATCTCCTTATCCATAGCTTTTTCCCAATCTGCATTACCAATTGCATCTTCAAAACAAGAAGGCTCAGCATCTTGTATTACCTTTGTCATGTAGGCACAATGGCGAGCCATGTAACTATCATATGTCAATCGTTGCACTGAATTACGCATCCTCCCAGATCATCTTGGTCCTGGGTCACTTCTTCTTGTATCATCTGCATGTGCCCTTCTTACTCCTGGAGTCTTCACAGAGGGAAATCCAAGTTCCTCATCAAGACTCTTTTCTAAACCGCTTGAATCTCCATCAACGTCTTCAAAACCTGCACCTGTTTTACTACCAGTAGAAAGCTTTTCTTTACCTTTCTTGGATGTATTTGATGAATTTGCTAGAGTGAAATTTCCACGCAATCTTCCACTCCATGGATTTGAGTTGGAACTATTGCTTGGTGATGCATCTGGTCCACTCAAAACTTGACATTCTGCACTAGATTTTTCAGCATTTTCTTTGTCATTTGGTTCAAGTTTCAGTCCTTCTTTGGCATTTGCATAGAAGCTTGACATTTCATCAAATACCACATCTCTGCTCACCTTCACCTGTCGTGTGAGTGGGTTATAACATTTGTACCCCTTTTGCTCAAGGGAATATCCAATGAAGACACATTTTTCTGCTTTCGGATCAAGCTTTGTCCTCAACTCATCTGGAACATGTACATATGCAATACAACCAAAAACTTTTAGATGTGATAAGTTTGGCTTTTTACCTGTAAACTTCTCTTTAGGTGTAACTTGATGTACAGCAGCAGTCGGAGTTCTGTTCATGATGTATACAACAATATGCACAGCTTCTGCCCAATAACAATGAGGCATATTCTTCTCAGCCATCAAGGCTCTTGCTATTTCTGCAATATGTCTATTTTTGCATTCAGCAACACCATTCTGTTGTGGTGTGTACCTGCATGAAAACTGATGCCGAATTCCATGATTTTTTAGAAAACTGCTGAACTCATTTGACATGTATTCACCTCCTCCATCAGATCTTAATGTTTGAATGTACTTCCCTATCTGCTTTTCCACCATAACTTTAAAATTCTGGAAGTGAGTAAACACCTCGCTCTTCTCTTTCATGAAATATACACATACTTTGCGTGTATGGTCATCAATGAAAGTAACATAAAACCTACAACCACCCATAGATGTGGTCTTTGATGGACCCCAAACATCTGTATGTACTACTTCTAGTACATTCTCACTAACATGCTTGTCATGTGGAAATGATGCTCTTGATTGTTTACCAAATTGACATGCTGCACATACCTTTTGCATTTCTGCAACTTTTAAATTTGGTAGTCCATGGACAATCTCCTTTGACTGCATCAGTTTCAGCCTTTGCAAGTTTGCATGTCCAATCCGTTTGTGCCATATCTCTATATCTGCAATAACTCCTGCACCTTTTGCAAACATGGCTGCATTCATTTTAGGAATCTTCACATTTAAGGTGAACATCCTACCCACTTTGTTTCCTTTGGCAACCAATCGTCCATCTGCTTGTACTCTTCTACATATAATCCATCAGCATTGAACCTGACTTGTAATCCCTGGTCAACCATTTGTCCAACAGAAACCAGATTCTTTGTTATATTTGGAACATGCAGCACATCAGCAAGATGTTTTACCTTTCCGTCCTCCATAGACAATGCTATGTTTCCTGTATGCTCAATAGGATGCGATGTGTCATCACCTGTTTCAACATATCCAGGAACTGGCATTTTCTGCAAACTACTAAACCATTCTGCATGACTGGTCATGTGATTTGAAGCACCTGAATCAACATACCAGACATTATCATTCGATTCTAAAACACCAACAGACATCGTATTCATCATGTGATGTTGAACCATAAATAGCTTCTCAGAATCATCTACACTTGTGGATGCATAGTTGTTTTGCTGCCTTCTTTTATTTTGATTCTTTAACCTGCAATCACGTTCAAAGTGTCTAGGTTTACCACAATTCTAGCATCCTTTACTATCCTTAGCTGAATCATTTCTTTGGAAATTTCTGCGACCTCTTTGGCTCCCCCTGCCTCGAAACTGTCCTCTTCCTCCTGCATGATTCTGTTGTTGATCTTGATCTTGGTTACTGTTTCCTCTTCCACTTCCAAAACCTCTTCCTCTGCCTCTTCCTCTGCCAGAGTAGAATACCTACTCAGAACTGGGCTTTCCTTGGGAGTTTGAATCCTCACCAAGATTCTTTTCTTCAATGATCAGCATAGAGACCAAATCAGCAAAATTCGGAATATTTTCCCTGGTCCGTATAGAAGTTCTGAACTGCTTATATGCAGCTCCTAAACCACGAAGGCACACTTCCACCTTATCATCATCATCTACATTCATGCCAATAGATGCAAGTGACTCACATATGCTTTTGATTTTTAGAGTGTAGTCACTTACCGACATGCTCTTTTTCTCCAATGTATGCAGCTCGTTCTTGAGTTGCAATTTCCGTGCCTTTGTATTGGTCTCGTACAAAGTGACCAAACTGTTCCAAGCCTCTTTTGGAGTCTTGGCATCCTGTATGTGTCCAATCATGCTATCTTGTATGCTAACAGATAGCCAGTACATTACCTTTCGTGCTCCTTGATTCCATTCCTCATATGCTCTTAACTGTTCTGCAGTCCTATTCCTTTCTGGTAACTGCGGAGCATTTTCATTCTCTCCTTCAATGTACTTCCAGTAGCCTTTTCCCATCAGGAAATTCGTCATTCTGAATCTCCAAGCATGGAAGTTGTTCTTGTCCAGCTTATCGCTCATAAGCTGACTCATTCCATCTGCGTTTTCCATTTCTGCAACAATTCACAACACCGCAACACACTACAAGCAGCACTTCTGCTTGAACACTGTCGCACTATAACGTGACAGTTCGATCTCAGAAAAACACAGTTTTCGTGTATCAACAGTACACGGAATTGCTTGAAATTCTTAATCTGGAATATATGAGTGTCGCCGAACACAACGCAAGTTACAGTTTCTGAAACTGACCTGGTTTTTCTGTGGGCCCCACCTTGTGGCCTCGAAACGGAGGCCGAGATGGCTCCGAAACTTCGATCTGACAAAAACGAGTGACCCTAAAATTCTCGAAAATATTTTGAGGTCTTCTACCTTCACGACGATTTTCGTAGCAAACGGAGGCCGTTTGTGAAATCACGTTTTCTCCACGCCTTGCCGTGTAGTCTTCACCGTCGCCTTCTCCACGAGCTCTCTACAGCCACGCTCGCTCTGATACCATGTCACGAGGAAGAAGATAAGGAAGAGAGCTCACACACACACGCTCACTCTCAAGGAGAAGCACACACATAGATTGAGGCAAGGAAGAATCTTCTTCTTCTTCTTCTTCTTCTATTACATAAAAGGAATGTACAAGAATGACCTAAAAACAAGAATACAACCAGTGCAATATATAAAGACAAGTACATAAGGAAAAACCTAATGTCCGCGAATGAGTGAGCTCGCAAGAAACAAATGTGCCATCACTCTCGGTAGATAAGTCTAATAAAGCTCAATGAAGTATCCCTGACATATACCGGCGTGACCACTATACATGTTAGAGAAACAAAAAACTGGTATGTGTCATCTTGGATCATCACATGTTGAGCTTGATATATCAACAATAGGGGCTTCTGTAGGAGACTTTGACTGTTTGATAAAACCCTTGGCTAGAGTCTCATCAATATTCTTACGTAATTTTGTAAGTTCCTCTATTTCCATTAGCAAAGTCTTTTTTCTACTTGTTTTGCTTGTTTCCTTCCAAAAGGGCGGTTATTACATTGAACAACTTGTGTGATGTAGTTATTCAACGTCTTAACCTCTCATATCCTGAGGAAAAGGTGCTTCACATCATGTCTTAAACCCCATCTAAATTGGCTTATGAAATAGTCCCCATGCCAAGTGAGATCACATATCAACAGGATAAATTGTGATGCATAGGTAGAGGCATGATGATTACCTTGATGTAGCTTTTGGATTTTTTTTTCTGCCACTTGACTCTTGTCTACATCTCCAAATGTGGCCACGAGCTCTTGAAGAAACAACTCATAGTTATTAACTAATTGATTGGGTGGACCATGATAACGCTTGACCAAAAAGTAGGGTTCCAATAAAAATGACCTTGGATGCATCATCAAGGTATCTATAAGGCTGCATAGATATGTAAAGTCTAACTTATTGCAAGAACCCATAGAACTTTGTGCAATCACCATCGAACTTTTTGGCATGCAAATCTTGTGTTCCTTCATGAAGAATGAACTAAGATGTTGGTTCTCTTAAATACTTCCTTGATTTGCTTGAAGATTACCGATTCATTCTTGTATAATTATCGATGACTTACGCACTCCAAGTGTTGTTGGAGACTCTAAAGTGATGCCACAATCTATTCATAAGTGTTCTCCATGATGCGTGGTCTTGGATAAAAGCTAGTCTTACCAAAAGATCAAGGGAGCACGAGATTGTGCCCTTTGACTAGACTATAAGATTTTTGGAATTACACTTTTTATTACAAGATCACCCACATAGCTTGGATTTGGATGCTTAGAAATTCATGAAAAAGAAAAAAAGTATTTGAGAAGAAGATGGATTTCATGTTATACAAAAGAATTAGAAGTATGTGGAAAATTTACAAAGTATTCATGCCATTTCCTCATAAGTGAGTGTATGAGTTGTTAGAGAGTGAGAAGAGAAAGAGTTGGAATTTTTAATGTTTATTGTGCACACATTGAGAGTCGATATGATATCAAAATTCAAAGAAATCTTTTGAAGGTGAGATCCAAGAACCTTAAAAGTTTCATTCTCATTTGATCACGGAACGTGTAGAACAAAGAATTGGAAAATCATGATGGGTTGTTCATATAGAAATTCTTAGGAGTTGCTATAACTATTAGTGCAAAAGGGAGGCTAGGGATCCACGAAGACCTTAGTAAGGTTAAAATAGAGAAAGAAAAATATATTATACATTTGGAGAAATTACAATTAACCATATACACAAAATATCATTTTAGAGCCATCACAATGGCAATGGGAAAATTTTGGATTCTAAGAGAAATTGCATGATTAGACCATGATTTTTGAGGCCAAGTGGAATTGAAACATCATGATTCCTCCTCTTTGGGAATCATCCATGCGGATATTGTGATTACCAATCTATTTCAACTAAGGGTTCACATTATTGAACCATTGAGAACCCTCCCTAGGAACATGTTGAATAAGAAATTGGGACATTATGAAATGGCCATTGGACATCGTGCCTTACGAAATTGTTTACGAGGGACATTTTTGAGGAGAAATGGTGATTAACATCAGCTTGACACATGTGATTTATCAAGCCATTAAAACATGGAGATCGTGATTCTTGAGCTCAAGGTAGGGAGATAGTTTGGGATTTTTTTGAGTTAGCACAAAAATGATTCGGGATTTTTTGACCTCTTTGTTGATTTTCTAAGCTTGGAAAAGATCCACCTACTCTGTAATTTGAGAGAATACTTATCATAATGGAGAGAATGGTGTAAATGGAATGAAGATCGTCTTTGGGAGCCATGTATAGATAGGAGGACAATATAATACAATATTTTTTATCTCAATATAATACAATGTTTACTGGTAGAACATAAATTTACAACTCCTCATAGAAAAAGTAAACTCATTGAGTGGGTCCTTGCTTCTCTCTTTAAAAAGAAATTGTTCAACTATCCTGAATCGAAACTACTCTAATAGAAAAATCACCAATGTAAGTTTCAACCCAAAATGGTTTCTTAGGATCTCGATTTTACAAAGTAAAGTTGTAGCAATCGATAATTTCAATGTCTCCATCATTTCTCATTTTCAAAATGAGTTGTTTTGCCTTTCACTTAACCATATCTATCAAGGGTAACACTATATTGACAGAATCGTTCACAAAACATCAAAATGACATTTAATCTATGAAGACTTGTAACCCTTTTGGTTTTCATTTTTAAAGAGGAAGTTCGATCTTTCTTGAATTGATAAAAGAATATATATATATATATATATATATATATATATATATATATATATATATATATATATATATATATATATATATAAAAGAAAAATTATAGAATGAATGGCCATAGTGCCCTTGGGATCCCTTGTATCTCACAAAGCATGGGTAGGATGGCCCGAAGGTGCAACAATGGTGACAATCTGAATTTGGTAGAAAATCTATGTTTTAGTGAGAGTTACAGAGAAGGTTAATGGACTGTTTGTCTCCCTCATGGGTGGTCCACTTACTTTTGATCTTGTTAATTTCCAAGATGAAACTCATATGGTGTTCGAGGGGAGAGTGTTTCTTACAATTACATATTCTTCTACCTAAAAGGTCAAAGGATTTTTCAATAAAACATTCTTTTAAATGGTCTTTGAAGTTGGCCGCACATCGTTCTTTCCTTATCTTCTGAATTGCTTCCCATGTGATGGCATTGCACAAGGCAAGTCCAAACCTATCACTTCCTCAAGTAATGCTTGCGTCTAATTGATTTGAATCTATAAACCTAAAATCCACACAAGAGCCTTATGGAAGGAGTGACTCTTAGGACACAAAAACAACATGTGAACAAGGTCGTCTCTATCATAGAGTCAATGCTTACACCATCAAGGGGCCCCAAAGATTTTGACATTGGTCCAAATTCCCTAGTGGAGAATTTTCCACATAAAAAACGATTTTTTGTTCTTAATGAAAGGATGCCAGAAGCCCACAAACTTAAATTGCCATCTTATACAAGGCGAGTTTAGACACCATCTCTTGTTAAGGGAGATATGTGGTCGATGTGCTTTTTTACACTCATAGTCTTATCCAATTTGTTATCGGTGATCCATCTTAACCCTTAAATCCACTCCCCATAAGGAGCACACTAAGTTCAAAACTTTGGGAGTCATTGGAAAATGAGAAAGCATTAAAGTGAGCATATCATGCTTCTTCCACCTAAGAAGTCTGACTAGCACAAGAGAAGATTTATTTCTCAGCATCAATTTTTCCCAACAAGCTTTTGCATTACACCATGCTTAGATGTTCCACTTGGCAACCTCTCTTGTCTAAGGGAAAATTTTGCAAGTTTCTTTTAACTTCACTAAATCTTTGTTGTTCAGTCTCCAAAAAGCCAAAAAAAACAGATAATCAATGAAAGAAGGAAGGTGTTGATTTTATATATTGCACTAGATGTATTGTTGCACTAGGTCATTTTATTGTACATTCCTTTTATGTAATAGAAGAAGAAAATGACCTAATATATTGCACTAGATGTATTATTGTATTAGGTCATTTTCTTGTACATTCCTTTTATGTATTGTTGTATTAGTTCATTTTCTTTTATGTATTCTTTCTTGCCTCAATCTGTGTGTGTGATCGTCTTTGAGTGTGAGAATGTGTAAGTGAGCTGTCTTCCTCATCTCTTTGCTTGTGACATGGTATCAGAGCCAATGTGGGTGTAGAGAGGTCTTGGAGGAGGCCGACAGTGAAGAGTATGTGAGAAGGCATGGAGAAAGCATGATTCACAAATGACCTTAATTGCTAAAAACTTGCATGAAGGTAGAAGGTTTCAAAATACTTTCGAGAGTTATTCCTTTAGGGTCACTTGTTTTTGTAAGATTTCTATTTTAGAGTCATCTCAACCTCCGGTTTGAGCCCCCAAGGTTGGGCCCATAGACAAACTAGGTTAGTTTGCAAAACTATTACATGCATCATGTTTAGCAACAATCACATATTCTAGATCCATAATTTCAAGTAATTTTGTGTACTGTTGATACATGAAAACTGTGCCTTTATGAGACCAAATGGTCAAGTCATACAATGAGAATGTTCAAGTAGAAGTAGTGCTTGTATTGTTTTTGCAAAGTTGTGAATTGCTGCAAAAATGGCAAACGTGAATGGAATGAGTCAGCTTATGAGCGACAAGCTTGAGAAGAACAACTTCCATGCTTGGAGATTCAAATGATGAATTTCTTGATGGGAAAAGGCTATTGGAAGTACGTTGAAGGAGAGAACAAAAACGCTCCACAGTTACTATAGAGGAATTTGATTGCAGACCAGTTAAGAGCATATGAGGAAGGGAAACAAGGAGCATGAAAGGTAATAAATTGGATATCTATTAGCATACAAGATAGCATGATTGGACACATATACAATGCCAAGACTCTAAAAGAGTCTTGGAATAGTTTGGTCACATTTGACAAGACCAATACAAAGGCACAAAAATTGTGACTCAAGAACGAGCTACATACATTGGAGAAAACGGGCATGTGAGTAAGTGACTACACCCTTAAAATCAAAAGCATATGTGAGTCACTTGCAGCTATTGGCACAAATGTAGATGATGATGATAAGGTGGAAGTGTGCCTTGTGGTCTAGGAACTACATATAATCTATTCAGAACATCTATTCAAACTAGGGTAGATATTTCAAATTTTGTGAATTTGCTGTCCATGTTGATAATTGAAGAAAAGAATCTTGGTGAGGACTCGAACTCTTAAGGAAAACCTAGTTTTATAGTAGGTATTCTACTCTCCTAGAGGAAGAAGCAAAGGTAGAGGCTTGGGAAGTGGAAGAGGATACAATAATCAAGGCCAAGGTCAACAAGAGAATCATGTAAGAGGTAGAGGACAGTTTGAAGGCAGGGGGAGCCAAAGACACCGCATAAATTTCCAAAGAAATGATTCAAGTAATGATAGTAAAGGATGTTGGAATTGTGGTAAACCTAGACACTTTGAATGTGATTGCAGGTTGAAAAATCAAAATAATAGAAGGTAGCAAAACAACTATGCATCCACAAGTGCAGGTGATTCTGAGAAGTTGTTCATGGTCCAACATCACATGGCGAATATGATGTTTATTGATGTTTCAAAATCAAATGATAATGTTTGGTATGTTGATTCAAGTGCTTCAAATCACATGACCAATCATGTGAAATGGTTTAGTAGTTTTCAAAAATTTCTAGTTCTTGGGTATGTTGAAACAGGTGATGACACATCACCACTTATCGTGCATATAAGAAACATAACACTATCTATGGAGGACAGGAAGCTAAACCATCTTGCTGATGTCCTGCATATTCTAGATATAACAAAGAATTCTGTGTCTGATGGACAAATGGTTGATCAAGGATTACAAGTCAGGTTCAATGCTGATGGGTTATATGTAGAAGAGTACAAATAGGATGGAAGATTGATTTCCAAACAAAACAAAGTGGGTAGGATGTTCATCTTAAATGTGAAAATTACTAAAATGAATGTAGCCATGTTTGCAAAAGGTTTAGGATTTATTGTTGATATAAAGATCTTTCACAAACAAATTGGACCTGCAAACTTGCAAAGGCTGAAATTGATGTAGTCAAAGGAGATTTCAATGGACTACCAAATTTCAAGGTTGCTAAGATGCAAAATGTATGTGCACCATGTCGATTGGTAAACAATCAAGATCATGATTTTTGCATGACAAACATGTTAGTGAGAATGTGCTAGAAGTACTACAGAGAGATGTTTGGGGTCCTGTAAAGACCACATCTATCGGCGGTTGCAGGTTTTATGTTACTTTCATTGATGACCATAAACATAAAGTATGGGTATATTTCATGAAAGTGAAGAGTGAGCTGTTCACTCACTTCCAAAATTTTAGGGCTCTGGTGGAAAAGTAGACAGGGAAGTATATTAAGACATTAAGATCTAATGGAGGAGGTGAGCACATGTCAAATGAGTTTACTAACTTTCTTGAGAGTCATGGAATTCGATGTCACTTTTCATGCACGTACACACCACAATAGCATGGTGTTGCTGAATGCAAAAAAATGCATATTGCAAAAATAGAAATACCCTTGATGGCTCAAAAAAATATGCCTCATTGTTATTGGGCAGAAGTAGTGCACACTGCTCTATACATCATGAACAAAACTCTTACTATTGTTGTACATCAAGTTACACAAAAAGAAAATTTCACAAGTAAAAAGGCAAACTTATCACATATGAAAGTTTTTGATTGTATTGCATACATACATATTCTAGACGAGTTGAGGATGAAGCTTGATCCAAAAGCAAAAAAATGTATCTTCACTAAGTACTCCCTTGAGCAAAAGGGATAAAAGTTTTATAACCCACTCACATGATAGGTGAAGGTAAGCAAAGATGTGGTGTTTGATGAAATGTCAAGCTTCTATGTAGATCCAAAGATGGACTTAATCTTGATCCAAATGACAAATAAAATGTTGAAAATGCAAGTGTGCATCACAAGTTTTGATTGGAACAGATGCATCACCAAGCAATATTTCCAACTCAAATCCATGGAGTGGAAGATTTCATGGAAATTTCAGTCCAAAAAATTCATTAAATACATCCAAGAAAGGTAAAGAAAAGCTTTCTCTTGGTAGTAAAACATCTACATTTTGAAGACATTGATGGAGATTCAAGCGATTAAAAAAAGAGCCTTGATGAGGAACTTTGATTGCCCTCTGTGAAGAGTCCAAGAGTAAGAAAGGCACTGCAGATGATACAAGGAGAAGTGACCTAGGACCAAGAAGATTCGAGAGGATGTGAAATTCAGTGCAATGTTTGACGTATGATAGTTACATGGCTCATCATTGTGACTACATGAATAAGGCAATAAAAGATGGTGAGCCTTCTTGTTTTGAAGATGCAATTGGAAATGCAAATTGGGAAAGGTTATGGATGAGGAGAAGGTTGCATTTTATGCAAACAAAACATGGAAGCTTGTTCCATTGCTACAAGGAAAGAAACCCATAGGTTGCAAGTGGGTTTGCAAGGTAAAGCACAATGCTAATGGTAGCATAAGGATTAAGCACAATTGGTAACAAAAGGATATGCACATACATATTACATTGATTATGAGGAAATGCTTAGCCCTGTAGTTAAAATGTCTACTATTAGAGCATTTGTTGCATTAGCTATAGCAAAAGGATGGAATTTGCATCAGATGAATGTGAAGAATGCTTCTGTACATAGTAAGCTACAAGAAGAAGTATACATGGACCAACCATAGGGATATGAAGATTTAAAGCACCCACAATATGTTTGCAGGTTGGAAAAGGCTTTGTATGGGCTTAAACAAGCCCCTCATGCTTGGCATGCAAGGATTTGTGACTACTTAGCCACCATTGGATTTTCTATGTGTGATGTAGATCATTCATTATATGCAAGGAAGGGTGATTATGGCATCACCATTGTGGCTATTTATGTTGATGAATTGATTGCAGGAGGTGACAATGAAGCAAGCATTAAAGAGGTAAAGCAACTCTTTATGCGGGAATTTGACACAAAAGAGTTTGGTGTGCTGCCCTATTTTTTGGGCATTGAGTTTATACATACAGAAATAGGTATATGGATGTCACAAAGGCAATATGCCTTGAGTATGTTGCAAAAGTATGGTATGGATGATTCTAAGTCAGTTTCTATGCCATTAGATCAAAATTTGAAGTAAGATACTACATCAGGTGAAGCATTGGAAAATGCTACTATGTAGAGGAAAATTGTGGGAAGTTTGATATATTACAAGGTCTGATCTAAGCTATACTATTGGACTTAAAAGTCAATTTAATGCAAGTTCCCAAGAAGTCACATTTAGATGCTTTGAGACACACTCTACGATATGTGAGTGCTACTTTGGATTATGCTTTGTTTTATGAAACTGGTGCAGAATTGTAGGCTCATGGATTGGACTCGTAGCATTCTAGATAGAAGATATACTAGTGGCTTTCTATTCTCACTTGAGAGTGGAGCTACTACATGGAGTAGGAAGAAGAAACCCAATGTTTCTTTTTTGAGTTGAGAAGCTAAGTATAGAGGTGTTGCAATGGCAGCATGTGAAGCATCATGGCTAGAGATGCTACTTGCATATTGAGGTGTGGAAGAGCAAAAGCCTATCACCATCTATTGTGATAATATTAGCAACATAGAGTCAGCACGAAACCTTTTTTTTCATGCTAGAACAAAGCCTATTGAGGTGCATTATCATTTTATCAGGGAAAAGGTAGTAGGTGATATTGACCTTGTTTATGTGAGGACAAATGAGCAAGTTGTTGATATTTTCACTAAAGAACTTGGAGGTAAAAAGTTGAAGAAGTTTTGGATGATGCTTGGATTGCAAGACATGACGTTGAGCTTGACGGGGAGTGTTGAGATATCAATCTCAACATGTGATGATCGCGAATGTTTAGTTTTTTTTTCTCTAACATGTATAGTGGTCACACCAGTATATGTTAGGGATACTTCATTGAGCTTTTCTAGATTTACCTACTAAGAGTGATGACACATTTGTTTCTTGGAAGCTCACTCATTCATAGACATTAGTATTTTCCTTATGTATTTTTCTTTATATATTTCACTAGATTTATATTTATATTGTTGTATTACATCATTTTCTTGTACATTCCTTTTATGTAATAGAAGAAGAAGATGATTATTCTTCTTTGCCTCAACCTGTGTGTGTGCTCCTCTTTGAGTGTGAGAGTGTGTGAGTCAGCTCTCTTCCTTATCTCTTTGACTTGGGACACCATGGGCTGCCACCCATGAGTAGTGTAGAGAAAGGAGATAGAGACCACCTCTTCTCTCCCTCCTTGAAGACAAAGACCATGTCAATCTCGTGTGCTATATGAATGGCACTTCAAGTTGAATTCCATCTTATATGGGATATTTGGCCATTGGGCGTGCTTAATTGGATGGAGAAGGAAAATTCAAAGAGAGAGATATACATATATATAAAAAGTGCTTATAGCCTCTGCTTTGGGGCCTTAAAATACCTGACTACACTCACCAAATTCGCCATAACTTGAGCTAGAAATGTTCCAAATTAAGAAATACAAAATCCTATGGATTTGTTACTTCATGTGCTTTCAAAATGATAGGGGACCTAATAGGTTTTTGTTGAAGATGACCATATGCACAAGGATTGCAATCAACTGAGTAGGATTGTGAGAAATCCTTGAGGCTTGACTTGTTTCATTATTTTTTCATAGATACTTATGGGAGAGTTTGTAGCTCACACTCTCATAGGAGATAAAGTTTCTTAGATTCCTCTTGATTTAGAATCATAAAGAGAAATCTATATTTAAATTATCATAGAAAATGAATCAAAAGAAAAGGGAAAAGATATTATTGGTTATTTTTCTACTACAATAGATTAGATTTTGAGGAGTAGAGGAGGAAAGCAAGGTAGGGGGAGATTCTACAATAATCCACCTTGCAACATTTGTGGTCTTACCAACCACATCACAGAAGAATGCTTCAAGAACACAAGGAACCAAAGGGGAAGAGGATTCCATAGAGGCAGCTATGGACAATCTAGAGGTAGGTACAACAATGGAGGAAGCAACTACAATCATAACTACAATCAAGGCAACAACAACAACAACAATTATCAAGGAGGTTTCAGAGGAGGAAGAGATTATAACAACTACACACAAGACCAAGAGGAATCTCTACTCATCATGAACATGGAAGCCAAGCAGGATAAAGATGATGAACATCTTTTCTATATTGATTAAGGTTGTTCCAATCATGTGGCTGGAAATGTGGCATTACTATCTGATCTTGAAGAATCCAAAGGGAAGCATGAAGTACAGTAGGTGATGACACTAAACACTCAATCAAGCAAATTGGAAATGTCAAGAATTTTGATGGTAACATGAACCTCTTAAGTAAGGTTTTTTATGTGCCAACTATAACAAAAAAACTAATTAGTGTTGGATAGATTGTTGAGAAAGGCTTACAAGTCAGATTCACTAGGCATGGAGCATATGTGGAACACCCTCAACAAGGATTCAAAAGAATTGCTAAAGGTGAGAAACCAGGTAGATTATTTACATTTGAGATTGAAGACACCAAGAACATAGCACTCTTCAATTACAAGGATAAAACCCTATCTGAGCTAGAGATATGGCACAAAAGGCTAGGACACATAGGAGAAAGAACACTAAAGCAAATATGTAGGGATCAAAAAGTGCTTGGCATCCCCAATGTGTCCAAGCAACACATGATATACAAATGTGGAGCATGCCAATTTGGTAAAGCTCACAAACAACCTTTCAACAAGAAGGGGTATATGTATGAAGACTACCTGGAACTAGTACACACTAATATGTGGGGTCCTAGCAAAGATCCATCAATCTAAGTTTCAAGGTACTATGTTTCATTTATAGATGATTAGAGCAGATGGACAATCCTTTATTTCATGACTTATAAGGATGAAGTATTTACATGTTTCAAAAAGTACTTGACATTAGTTGAAAACCAAACAGGTAGAATCTTGAAGAGGATCCTTGGTCTTGGTTATTGTCTCCTCTTCTGCTTCCAAAGGCTTTGCCTCTACCTCTTCCTCTTCCATAGTAGAATACCTGCTCAGAACTAGGTTTTCCTTGGGAGTTTGACTACTCACCAAGATTCTTTTCTTCAATAATCAGTATAGATACCAAATCAACAAAATTTGGAATATTTTCTTTGGTCCATATAGAAGCTCTGAGTTGCTTATATGCAGCTCCTAAACCACGAAGGCACACTTCCACCTTATCATCATCATCTACATTCACGCCAATAGATGCAAGTGGCTCATATATGCTTTTGATTTTCAGAGTGTAGTCACTTACCGACATGCTCTTTTTCTCCAGTGTATGCACCTCATTCTTGACTTGCAATTTTTGTGCCTTTGTATTCGTCTCATACAATGTGACCAAACTTTTCCAAGCCTCTTTTGGAGTCTTGGCATCCTCTATGTGCCCAATCATGCTATCCTATATGTTAATAGATAGCCAATACATTACCTTTCATGCTCCTTGATTCCATTCCTCATACGCTCTTAATTGATGTGCAATCTGATTCCTCTCTAGTAATTGTGGATCGTTTTCATTTACTCCTTCGATGTACTTCCAATAGCGTTTTCCCATCAGGAAATTCATCATCCTGAATCTCCAAGCATGGAAGTTGTACTTGTCCAGTTTATCGCTCATAAGCTTACTCATTCCATATGTGTTTGCCATTTTTGCAACAATTCACAACACTGCAAAATAGTACAAGTAGCACTTGTGCTTGAACACTCTCGCACTATGATGTGACAATTCAGAAAAACACAGTTTTTGTGTATCAATAGTACACGAAATCGCTTGAAATTCTGGATCTGGAATATATGAGTGTTGTTGAATAGGATGCAAGTCACAGTTTCGCAACTGACCTGGTTTTTTTGTAGGCCATACCTTGCGAGCTTGAAATGGAGGTCAAGATGGCTCCGAAACTCTAATCTCACAAAAATGAGTGACCCTAAAGGGATAAATCACGAAAATATTTTGAGTCTTCTACCTTATGCCAATTTTCATAGAAATCTGAGATCGTTTGTGAATTGCACTCTGTCCACGCCTTCTCGCATGCTCTTCATCGTTGGCCTTCTCCATGAGCTCTCTTTAGCCACAATGGCTCTGATACCATGTCACGAGGAAGGAGATAAGAAAGAGAGCTCACATACACATTCTCATAATCAAAGAGAAGCACACACTTAGATTGAGGCAAGTAAGAATGATCTTGTTTTTCTTCTTCTTCTATTACATAAAAAGGAATGTACAAGAATGACCCAAAAACAAGAATACAACAAGTGCAATATATAAAGATCAGTACATAAGGAAAAATCTAATATGCACAAATGAGTGAGCTGGCAAGAAACAAATGTGCCATCCCTCTCAGTACAATGAAGTATCCCTGACATATACTGGCGTGACCACTTTACATGTCACAGAAATGAAAAACTGATACGTGTCTTCCTGGATCATCACATGTTGAGCTTGATATCTCAACATAAGAAGCTTATTTGGAGAATAATGCACTGCACAATCTATCTCCATTAGCTTGTATAGAGTAGAGGTCAGTCCTAAAAAATCGGCTTCATGCCTTAGTGTGAGGAGATGGTTGGATATGCTCCAAAGATGAGCTGGTGTTGCACAAAATCTTCTCCATACCTACCAATTTTACTTTGAGGATGCTTACAAGACTCCTTTTGCTTTACAAAAATGCATTTACAACCACTAGATACTTTGGGACATCATCCCAAAAAGTTTGCACCAAGACACATAAGTTGCATATGCAAGGAATGAGAGAAAAATGTCTATTTTGGGAATGTAGGTGCTCAATATTTTTCTTAGAGCTCAAAACCTAGTATGAATTGACCACATATCTTTTGCATGCATCTAAGCAAGTGCATAGATAACTAAAGTGAGTTATTTCATGAATCTAGCCATTGTATACATTGAGAAATGAGTTTCACAACTCAGGGGGGTCATCTAGACATTTAAGGAGCAAGATGATGTGCATACATAGTCGACCTCATTGGCTCATATCTCACAATTGGTTGAACAAAAAAATATTAGAACTTGATATCCACATAATAGACACTGTACTCTAACTAAAACGAGTTAAAATGCATCAAATGGTTGAGTACACACAAAGAAATCACTTCTACAAAATCACTAAAATGATGAAGAAGCAAGAGAGAGCAGTAGACATAAATGGCTTCAAGAAATGTATCACATTATGTATGCTAATGAAAATATGATAGAAGAAAAGTGTATTGGACTACTCGTACATATGTTGAGCTCAAGGTATGATCAATGGTGTAGCTCAATAGCTCTCAGAATGAATCTCGCTAACCCATGACTAAAAGCTTCTCTTTTTATAATCAACTAGCGAGTTTGAATTTTGAATTTCCCTCACCTAGAAGTGTTCCCACACTTTAGGGGGTGATTTGAATTGATTCCTTCTACTACATAAGGTGTGGCTTCAGCTCCCTAACTTCACTAGATTCCATGCTCTCTAGTTTTAACATTTATCCAAACGTAAGTACACCCATATTGACAAGAAGGTTTTTGTTGTATATTATTGAACAAGGCATTGTTAAAATGTTAAATTATTAATGTATTAATATGTTTTTGATGTTTTTGATATAGCAGCTGAAGGTTCGTGAGGAGCGTGCAAGGCGTGAAAGGGCGGACATCAATAATCCGAATAATTATTATTTATTTTGTAAATAAACCTGCATAGGGGTTCTATTGTTAGAAAAGTAATGGTTAGAATAAGGGTCGTTGTAGACCGCAGTTTCTATTATTCAAAGTAATGGCTTTCTGTAAAAGTTACCAACTTTTAGTTTCACGCCTGCTTTTCGAAGCCGCCCTCATGTAACCACTATTTTCGACGTAATCAAAAGTCCTATAAATACATGCACTCTGTGGACTGTCGAAACGGAGTGCGTGGGGGGAGATTGCACCCAATACTGCGTTGTGTCTCGTCTCTTGTTGCGTCTATTCTCTGTGTGTTTTCTGTGTCCGTAATCTCTGTATGCGCGTGAGTAAGATCCTGACAACAGTGGTATCAGAGCTTTGCACGCATCAATACAGAGGGTTCTGTTCTCTGTTCTCTGTTCGCGATTCCGATTCCGTCTCCGCGTTCGCGATTCCGATTCTGTTTCGGTTTCTATTTCTGTTTCTGATCCAGAACCAGAACCTACGTCTTCACCTACGTCTTCTCCTTCGACTTACTCCAAGGCGTCGACTAAGGCAAAGAGCTTAGGCAATACATTGGCAATATTGGCACCCAAGGCTCCCTTGGCGACCGTTGGCTACGCGCGAGACAATTTTAATTTTTGAGTGGTAATAGAGAGGTTTAGAGTCCCTAAGGTAGGAGGATTTGAACCCACAACCTCCTACTTTCAAGGGAAGTACTTTGACCGCTCCACCATCTCTTGGAGTTGTACTCAAGTCTCTCCTTCTCTCTCTTTGGTACTTGTGCAAGGCGCTCGCGTCGAATTCCAATTTGGACCCAACAAAGAATCAAGTGTAACTTTCAATCCGTATGTCGGATTGAGGCGTATAATATACCATTGGAAAGCTCTCGGAACGAACTTTCCATTGAGCTAGTTTTCAAGTGTGAATTCTTTCAAAATCTTTGGGTGGCAATTAAATTAGTGTTCAAAATATTTAGGTGGAAAGAAAGGATCCAAGAGCACCATGGAGGATTACAGTAATTCACCTCTACCTGCAACAACACTTGAACAGCAACTAGAGCTCTTGCGGCATGAGCTTCAAGGAGCTCAGAACGAGATCCAACAACGTGATGAAATCCTCCAAAAGATGCAAGCTGAGGAAGACAACCTTACGAGAGTAGTAAAAGCTATTATGTTTGCCCAATCTGATGTTACTCATTCAAAGATTGGTAATAGAAACTACCAGTTTCTACGATTTGATGGCCGAAAGGATGGGCCTTTAGTACTTTCTTGGTTGTCGCAGTTTGATGATTTTTATACCGATGAAATGTATGCTGAAAGTGAAAAAGTTAAATTTGCCACTAACTATCTAGTAGGTAAAGCACAACTCTGGTGGAATGTCCTTCGGCACAGTACGGAGCGTCCAACAACTTGGAAGGCTTTTCAAGAAAACGTGAAGGATTCATTTCTTCCTCCTCAATACCATTTGCATGTTCGACGTGCATGGACGACCCTTACATGGAAGGAGGGTGATACGGTTACTACCTACACAGAGCGGTTCTCGCAAAATTTACTACTTGTACGAATGCTTGAAGATGTATCAGAGGATATCTTGCAGCAGAAATACGAAGATGGTTTGGAAGTGGGTATCCAAGCCAGGCTTCACACCTTACGACCTACATCCATCAACGAGGCTATATCTTTTGCTTATGATGCAGAAAAAGAATTCCAGTCCATCACCAAGTCACTCCGTCTACAACAACCACGTCCACGACCATTTCCTGTTAAACCTTCATTTCCTATGAAGGGTAATTTTAATGCCCCATCTTACCCTAGCTTTCCTCGACCTCTACAATCCAATTACTCAACTTCACCCGTTGCTTCATCTCTCCAACCAACCAAACCACCTATCCTTCAAACTTCAGTAGTGAATGCCCAACAGAAGCGACCACGAATCACCTGCTGGAATTGTGGTAAACCTGGACATACAAAAATAAGGTGCAGATTGCCACCTCTGCATATGAAACAGGCTACAGCTGGATTGCATAACATGGAGGTCCATAATGAAGAAATTCCTCCTGTTTGGACAGAGGAATCACTAGAGAAGGACTTAAGTACCTTGGGTAACGATATCTCTCTACACTCTCTTCTTTGCATGCAGGGTACAATAAATAACAAACTAGTTAAAATTCTACATGACGATGGTAGTTCACATGACTTCATTTCACATTTATTAGTACAAGAACTTAAATTACAAACATTTCCTTCTTTGTATAAAGTGAAAGCTGCATTTCAAGGTAGTCGTTATAATGTAACACGAGAAGTGCAAGATGTTACGATTAGCATAGGCCCTTATGTTGACTCACGAACATTTTTAATTGCACCTTTGCAATCTTATGATGTTATACTAGGTATGCCTTTTCATCACCATTATAACCCACGTATTGACTACCATACTCATACCTTTAAGTTTGTTTTCAAAGGTCAAAACATTACTTTGTCTGCACGACATGATTTCCAGCCATTTCCATTGATTAGTCACACTCAAGCAAAGCGTGCATTTAGGAAAGGATTTAACTCATGCATTGTTTTTGTTAATGTTATCAATGATTATATTCATACACTTTCAGATGCATATAAACCTTTCATGAGTACTTATAAGGATTGTTTTATGTCTGAATATCCCTCTGAACTACCACCATCTCGAGGATCCTTTGACCATAGCATAGACTTAGTCCCTGGTAGTTCTCCTCCTCATAAAGCACCTTATAGACATGGCCCATTACATCAAAAGGAAATAGAAAATCAAGTAAAAAGACCTACTACAAAAAGGACTTATCAGGCCTAGTTCTTCCCCATTTGGAGCACCCGTTCTCTTAGTAGACAAGAAGAATAAAACTTATCGAATGTGCATTGATTATAGAGCCCTTAACAAGATCACGATCAAGAATAGATACCCTATTCCTCGAATAGATGATCTCTTAGATAAGTTACGAGGAGCTCCTGTCTTTAGTAAAATTGATCTCAAATCGGGTTACCATCAGATTTGTATGACACAAAGTGATATTTTTAAGACTGCATTTAGAACTCAAAATGGCCATTATGAATTTATGGTAATGCCCTTTGGACTTACTAATGCCCCTGCTACATTTGCGCGAATGATGAATAATATTTTTCTTGATTACCAAGCTTTTGTTCTTGTATTCTTTGATGACATACTTGTTTACAGTAAGAATGATATTGAACATGAAAAGCATCTTGAAACAGTTTTTCATTTGTTACGAGAGAACACACTTTATGCTAATCCTGAAAAGAGTTACTTCTTTCAACGTAGGCTAGAATATCTAGGACATATTATTTCAAGTGAAGGTGTGCATGTGGATCCGAAAAAGATTAGAGTTATCATAGAATGGCCTACACCACAATCAGTCAATGATGTTCGTTCTTTTCTTGGGTTGGCTAGTTTCTATAGGAAGTTTGTTCGAATTTTTTCTTATTTAGCATTACCTCTTACTTTGTTGTTGAAAAAGAAAATAAAATATGCCTGGGGACTTACCCAACAACAGTCCTTTGACCAACTTAAACATGCACTTTCACATGCACCTGTTTTACAATTACCTGATTTCTCACAACCCTTTCATGTGGTTACTGATGCTAGCGGTTCAGGAATAGGTGCTGTTCTGATGCAAAATGACCATCCCATTGCATTTGAGAGTAGAAAGCTTAAACCCTCGGAACAAAATTGTAGTACGTATGATAAAGAACTGTTAGCAGTTGTGCATGCTTTGCGAATTTGGAAACACTATCTTATGGGCTCTGAAGTATTAATCAAAACTGATCAACAGGCTATTAAGCATTTATTAAGTCAGCCCTTAATCTCTGATAGGCATCTTAAATGGGCATCATTCATTCAAAATTTCCAACCCATGATACAATATCAGCCAGGTAAAGCTAATGTCGTAGCTGATGCTCTTAGCCGTTTTCCTTCGAATTCCGTTATTTTGAATAATATTTCTGCCATTCAAATTCATTTTTTTCAAGACATGGTTTCCACTTATGCATCTGATTTGTATTTTTCACATGCATGGCATGACTTCAACAATGCTGCATCTTTATCTGATGAACATTATACATTTCATAATGGTTTTCTCTATTTTCAACATAGATTGTGCATAACCCAAGCTTTTAAATATTTTGTCATTAAAGAAATGCATGAACCATCTTACATGGGTCATAGAGGCATACAAAGCACCATTTCTGCTTGCAAAGATTTCTTCTTTTGGCCACATATGGAAAAAGACATTGCACATTATGTTTCTCAATGCATTGTCTGTCAGCGTGTCAAACGTCATCATGGTAAACCATTTGAATTATTAATGCCCCTTCCTATTCCAAATGCACCATGGGAACAAATCTCTATGGATTTTATCACAGGTCTTCCTATCACTTCATCACATAATGATATGATTTGGACAATAGTTGATAGGTTTAGTAAATATGCATATTTCATTCCATGTAGAAAAACTTTGGCTGCACCTCAAGCTGCAAAATTATTTATTAAATGCATTTTTCCACATCATGGATTTCCTAAAGTAATGTTATCTGATCGTGATGTTAGGTTTTGTAATCATTTTTGGGTTGCCTTATTTCAACATTTTGGTTCTAAAATAGATTTTAGCTCTGCATTTCATCCTCAAAGTAATGGACAAAGTGAGGCTACAAATAGTACTATTCTTGATTTATTGTGTTGTTATTCATTAGATAATCCTAATAATTGGGATGAAAAGTTGCCATTGCTTCAATTTTCTTACAATAACACTTCACATACCACTACTGGTCGTGCACCTTTTGAAATAGTTTTTGGTAAAAAGCTTCCCACTCCCATGGCCCTCACCCAAACTGACATTCCGATGGCTGATTCTATTGCTCAAGATCATGTTTCTATACTTCATAATGTTCACGAGCACATTAGGAAAAGTCAAGAGCGATATACACGTATTATCAATACTAAACGATTAGCCAAAGAATTCAGGGAAAATGATTTTGTATGGTTGCGAATAATTAAAAGACGTCTCAAAAATATTTTGCAGCATCCTAAAATTAAACTTGCACCACGCTATTATGGACCGTTTTGCATTATAGAAAAAATTAATGATAATTCATTTCGATTAGATATTCCATCCCATTGGACTATACATAATTCTTTTCATATTAGCTTACTTAAACCCTTTAAAGGAACTTTACCCCTTGCTCCACTTCTTGATGATCCTCCTTTAATTGAAGAACAATCTGAAATTTTAGTTCCTGAGAAAATTATTGATCATGATGTCACTACTACACGCACAGGTACTCAATATCATCGATATTTGGTTAAGTACAAAAATCACTCTATTGAAGAATGTCAATGGATACATAAAACACAATTAACACCTCATTATGACCACTTAATTTCTGCATATCATACACAAACACATTAATGTACCAGCTCCACGAACATTTCCATGCATGTATTCTTACATGGCACATGCCTATTTCTTTCTTCAGTGATGAAACATGTGACTGGCCATCCATGTTTATTATTTTATCACCTGAGGTCAGTTGATTGTTCAACTCAGGGGCATGTTATACCTTATGGAATATGTTAGCCAATGCATTGTTGGATTGAAATATGGAATAGCCAATGCATTGTTGGATTATAACATCAAATATGTTAGCCAATGCATTGTTGAATTTAAATATGGAATAGCCAATGCATTGTTGGATTATAACATCCAATATGTTAGCCAATGCATTGTTGAATTTAAATATGGAATAGCCAATGCATTATTGGATTATAACATCGAATATGTTAGCCAATGCATTGTTGAATTTAAATATGGAATAGCCAATGCATTGTTGGATTATAACATCGAATATGTTAGCCAATGCATTGTTGAATTTAAATATGGAATAGCCAATGCATTGTTGGATTGTAACAGTAATATAGAATATGTTGAACACTGCATTATAATTGTTAGAGTGTTGAATTATTTTATCAACTGAGGTCAGTTGCTTGTCAACTGAGAGGCATGTTGTATATTATTGAACAAGGCATTGTTAAAATGTTAAATTATTAATGTATTAATATGTTTTTGATGTTTTTGATATAGCAGCTGAAGGTTCGTGAGGAGCGTGCAAGGCGTGAAAGGGCGGACATCAATAATCCGAATAATTATTATTTATTTTGTAAATAAACCTGCATAGAAGGTTCTATTGTTAGAAAAGTAATGGTTAGAATAAGGGTCGTTGTAGACCGCAGTTTCTATTATTCAAAGTAATGGCTTTCTGTAAAAGTTACCAACGTTTAGTTTCACGCCTGCTTTTCGAAGCCGCCCTCATGTAACCACTATTTTTGACGTAATCAAAAGTCCTATAAATACATGCACTCTGTGGACTGTCAAAACGGAGTGCGTGGGGGGAGATTGCACCCAATACTGCGTTGTGTCTCGTCTCTTGTTGCGTCTATTCTCTGTGTGTTTTTTGTGTCTGTAATCTCTGTATGCGCGTGAGTAAGATCCTGACAACAGTTTTCATATGTGGTCCTCCATGTGAGATACATGAATTGATGAGTAGTCCTGAAAATTTAGCCAAACATTTAGGCTTTCTAAATGTACCAAGAGCTCCCCCTCAAACCTAAGATGCTTGAGTCTTCAGTTCTTCATGATTTCCTACAAACCAATCATTGATTTGAAGGTTTTCAATTTGCTTCTATCCAATGCCTTTATCATCATATCTGCACATTGTTGATGTGTGGATACATATGAGAGTTGTAATTCCTTACTCATGATCTTTTTTCTGACATAATGGTAGTGAACTTCAATGTGTTTGGTCCTCGCATGATAGATAGGGTTAGAAACAAGGTGCAATGAAGTGATGTTGTTTCCAAATATGTGTGTAGTAGAAGTATTCAACCCTAAATCTGAATATAGGGTCTTTATCCTCATAGCTTCTTGAGTAGCATTTGGAGGTGCTTTGTATTCAGCATTAGTTGATGAGAGATCAATTGTAGGTTACTTCTTTGAAGACCATGAGATCAATTTTGTACCTGCAAATGTGAGATAGCGTGATGTGCTCCTCCTATCATCTTTGGAACTTGCCCAATTTGTATAAGAAAATAAAATTGACATCTATATCAACTACATAGGGGTAATATAGCCATCCATTAATTGTGCCCTTCAAATACTTTAGGATTCTTTAGGTGCTTCCATGTGAGGCTTCCGTGGAGTGTGCATGAATTGACTTAGCACACTAACTCCATAGCACATATCTACTCTAGTTAGAGTAGCATAGTTAGAGCTTCCATCTAAGCTTTGGTAACTAGTCACATCTTCAATCAACTCACCCTCATGAGCACTTATCTTATAATCTACCTCCATGGGTGTACCTACAACCTTTGTATTTTCCATTTTGAATTGGAAGAGCATATCTCCAATGTACTTTCTTTGAGTTAGGAACATGCCTCTTTTTGTATATACCACTCCCAAACCTAGGAAGTAAGTGAGTAAGTCAAGATCACTAATCTTGAAATCTTCTTTCATATGAGCTTTGATCCTCTTGATTCCATCTGCATAATTACCTATAATGATTATATCATCCACATATACACAAAGGAATATAACCTTTGAATGCCTCCTCTTTATGAAGAGGGAAGGATCTACCTTGCTTACCATAAATCCTTTATCCCACAAATAAGTGACTAATCTATGATTCCAAGATCTAGGAGCTTCCTTCAAGCCATAGAAAGCTTTTGTTAACCTGCATACATGTTTTGGATATAATTTATCTTCAAAACTACGAGGTTGAGCCATGCATACCTCCTTTGAAATCCAACCATTTGAAAAAGCATTTCTAACATTTATTTGATAGATATTCCAATTCTTGCAAGATGCTACACTCATAAGTACTCTAATTGTGACCATGCATGTGACCTTAGCCTCTTCAAAGTCTTTCTTGTTTGATTTTCAAAAAGCACTAGATATTTCTTGAAACAAGAGAACATTTCATCTTTATGCCTCATAAAGAATAGCATTGTCCATCTACTACAACCATCAATAAAAGACACATAATACTTGGATCAATTGATAGAAGGATCCTTGCTTGGCCACCATACATTTGTATGCACTAGCTCCAATATGTCTCCATGAATGTATCCCCTCTTTGTGGATGGTTGCCTATGAGACTTGCCAAATTTACAAGCACTCCATTTGTAAATCATGTGTTGCTTGGAGATATTTGGTAAACCAAGCACACTCTAATCCCTACCGATTTTCTTTAGAGCCCTGTCACCTATATGAGCTAACCTCTTGTGACAAAATTTCCAATTCTCATAATGTTTGACTACCATAATTCAACAAAGAAATGTTCCTAGTATCTTGGAGCTCAAATGTAAATAGTCTACCTCATTTTTCTCCTCTTGCTTTCCTCTTGAATGCTTGATGAGGATCCTCAACAAATGCTCCATTCTTTGTAAATTTGACCTACACTCCTTTCTCAACAATATGACCAACACTTATGAGATTTTTGGCTATGCTTGGCACAAATAATATCTTGCTCAATAGGTTCATATTACCATCTGAAGTCTTTACATTGCCTATCTTCTCCCTTGGACGCCTTGTGTCATCTCTTCTTTGGACTCATGTCTACTTCTTGGATCCTCCAAGTCTAAGAGGAGAGCTACATTCCCTGCTACATGATTTGAGCAACCTAAGCCTATATAGAATACATGTTCATCTTCTTTACCTTGCTTCATGGTCATATTCATCAGAAGTAATGAGTTATCTTGAGTTTGATCATATGCATTGTAGTTGTAGTCTCTCCTTCCTCTATATCCTACACGATAATTATTGTTGTTGTATGAATTGTTGTTTTAACCATTGTTATTGTAGAATCTTTATCTTGAGATTCCATAGCCTCCGCTATTGTAACTTCTTCCTCTTTGGTTTCTAGAATTCCTGAATCAATTCTCAGTAACATGATTATTTAAGCCACATATGGCACACGATGAGGAGCTTTGAGATCTCCCATTGCCTTATCTTCCTCCTCTGCCTCTTCCTCTTGATCCTCTACCTGCAAAGTTTGCTTGAGAGGTACTACCTTCATCATCAATTTTTTTTTTACTCTTGCCTTTACCATATTTATTCTTGTTCTTATGTGTATATAGGCTAGAGTATTGATTACCTTTTAAGTTGTGTCTATTCTTCATAAGCTTTGCCTCATGTGTGAACAATTGTCCCATGAGAGTGTTGAAATCAAGAACCTACATATCCATGTAGAGGTCCATGGTTGTGTTGAAAGCTTCCCATTTTTCATTTGCCTTTATTCCATTGATCAGTTGCTTGACTATCTGCTCTTCATCAATGATATCTCCAATGCTCCCAAGTTGATCTGCTATATACTTCATTTTTTTGACAAAATCAGTCACACTTTCCTTGGGCATCTTCTTGAGTGTAGTGAACTCCATCCATAGTTGGTTATTTCTTGCCTTGGTACTTGATGAGAAGAATGCTTCAAGAGAAATCCAAGTCTCTTGTAATTTCTTTTGATTCTTGAGGTTTGGAAGTAGAAAATCAGAGATTGAGTTAAGAATGTATGGCGTGGCTAGAGCATCCTTTGAGCACCATGTGGTTAACCTCTCTTGTTCTTCTTGAGTTGGTTGTCCTTTTCTTTTGAGGATTAGCATCATCCCATCTCTAGAACTGTAACCATAGAGGTTTCTTCCTTGAAGATAAGCTTCCATTCTAAGTGAGCAAGCTCAATAATTACCTTGATCCAATTTTTTTATTGATGAAGGAAATCCATCTCCCATATTGCTGATACCACTTTGAGGAGATGGTTGGGTATGCTCTAGAGATAAGCTGGTGTTGCATAGAACCTCCTCTACACCTACCAAGTTGACTTCACAGATGCTTAGTAGAATCCTTTGGCTTCACAATAACCCATTTATAACCACTAGGTACTTTGGAACATCATCCCCAAACGTTTGCACCAAAACAGATAACTTGCATATGTAAGGAATGAGAGAAAACTCTCTATTTTGGGAATGCATGTGCTCAGTAGTTTGATCAAAGCTCACAATCTGGTATGAATTGACTAGATATCTTTTGCACAAATCTAATTCAAGTGTATAGATAACTAAAGAAACTTATTTCATAAATTTAAATGCACTATACACTGAGAAATGAGTTTAGCAACTCAGGGGGTTCATCGCGACATTTTAGGAGAAAAATGATTTGGAGACATAATTGACTTCATCAGTTCATATCTCAAGATGGAGTGACCCAAAAATAATGAAACTTGATAACTAGAACAAGTCAAATTGAATCAAATCATTGAGTACACATAGAGAAATCACTTCTACAAAATCACTAAAATGATGAAGATGCAATAGAGAGCAGAGAAACTTGAAGAAATGTATCAAAATATGTATGCTAATGAACATATGATAGAGTGTAGTGGACTACTCATACATATGTTGAGCTCATGTTATGCTTAATAGTTTAGCTCAATAGCTCTCGGAATGATCCTCTCTAATCCGCTACTAAAAGTTTCTCTTTTTATACTCAACTAGTGAGTTTGAATTTTGAATTTCCCTCACCTACAAGTGTTCCCACACTTAAGGGGTGATTTGAATTGATTCCTTCTACCACATGAGTCATGGCTTCAACTCCATAACTTTATGAGATTCCATATTCTCTAGCTTTTACATTTATCCAAAGGTAAATACACCTATATTGGCAAGAAGGTGCTCATATGTGATCCTCCATGTGAGGTACATGAATTGATAAGTAGTCTTGTATTTTTAGCCAAGCATTTAGGCTTGCTAAATGTACCAACACTTACTAATGTAATCTAACTTGTTGGGTGATTGATTTCATTGGAGTTTAATTCAATATGCTTGTTGGCTACCTTGATGGACTCTATTAATTGGGCATTTTAATCAACTAAGTGTGCATTCTCTTCTTTTACACATTCAAATTGGATTTCCCATTGCACTTTATTTTTCTCTAGTTTGGATTTAGCTTACTTGATATTGTGTTGCAACTATGATTTCTTGATTGAATATTCTTGAATGTATGTAGTGAGCTTATTAAGTTTTTGTTTGTCATGGGTATGTTGATCTTGGAGTTCCATAATTTTTTGTTCACGCAATGTAATATGTTGATGTATAGTCTCATTCTTCTTTTTGTTGTTCTCAATGTTCCTATCAACCTCACATACTCTAACTAGAATTGCATGTAAGACATGTTCTAAGGCATCACCTAGGTCACCTAGAGTAGGGTGTTACATTATAGGACTACAAAAGTGTGTGAGATTTCCTCATGGTCCATGGTAATGTCTATGATGATTTGTGGTCTATGTATATCTATGATTCACAATACATTACCTTTTGTGCTCCTTAATTCCATTCTTCATATGCTCTTAACTAGTCTATAGTCTGATTCCTCTCTAGTAATTGTAGAACATTTTTGTTCTCTCCTTCGATGTATTGATAGTAGCCTTTTTCCCATTAGGAAATTCTTCATTTTGAATCTCCAAGCATGTAAATGTTTTCTTTTCTAGCTTATTTCTCATAGCTTGACTCATTCCATCTACACAAAAACACTAGAATTAGTACCTCTACTTGAATATTTTCACACTATGACGTGCCATTTCAATCTCAGAAAAACATAGTTTTCATGCATCAACTATACACGGAATCACTTGAAATTCTGGATCTAGAATGTTTGAGTGTTTCCAAATCGAAGGCAAGTTATAGTCTTGAAAACTCACCTCACCTTTTTTGTGGGCCTCACCTTCACACCAAATTTCATGGCAATCTGAGGACATTTGTGAATCACACTTTCTCCATGCCTTCTCAGGTACTCTTCACCGAAGATGTTCTCCATGAGCTCTCCACATCCACACTGGCTTTGATACCATGTTAGGAGGATGGAGATAAGGAAGAGAGCTCACTCACTCTCACATGCAAACAGGAGCACACACATAGATTGAGGAAAGGAAGAATGATCTTCTTGTTCTACTATTAGATAATGAGAATATACAAGAATGACCTAATACAACAATAGAACTAGTGCAATATATAAAGAATAATACATAAAAAAAACCCAAT
Organism: Ceratopteris richardii; assembly: GCA_020310875.1. Lineage (NCBI taxonomy): Eukaryota > Viridiplantae > Streptophyta > Polypodiopsida > Polypodiales > Pteridaceae > Ceratopteris > Ceratopteris richardii. Next base: position 152,566,520 of record CM035419.1, read on the forward strand.
GGCTTTGAATGACTGAGGGGGAAAGAAACAAGTGTGCTGCATCACTCTTGGTAGATGAATCTAGGAAAGCTCACTCAAGTATCCCTAACATATACCGGAGTGTGCCATCACTCTTGGTAGATGAATCTAGTAAAGCTCACTCAATTATCCACTATACATGTGAGATAAATGAAAAAGTAATACGTGTTATCTTGCAGTAACACATGTTGAGCTTGATATCTCAACGTAGTGTACTTTGTGGTAGTTTCTTTGATGATATTTTGACCTATAGCGAATCAGAAGAGGAACACTAGAATCACTTGCAGAAAGTATTGTAAGTAACATTTGAAACTTGCCTCTTTGTTACGGAGTCAAAGTGCAAGTTTTTCAAAACTGAAGTTAGGTATCTTGTGCATATATCCTCCCATGATTTAATCACGATGGATCCTAAAAAAGTGTGGGCTACCATGGAATGGTCAAATCTATTATATGGAGTTTCCAAAGGGAGAGAGGTGGGACTCACCTCTAAGCTTCATTTGGATGGGCTCACACAAGCATTTCCATGTGGCACTCATGTGAGTAGCCATTTGGAGACTCATTATATTATATTATGGAAAGAGAGGGGGAATAATAAGGAGTGTGTAGCTGGGTGGTAAAGAAGAAAGAAGAATATTCATGCCCTGATAGAGAGAGCTTGTTTTTCTTCGTCATCCCTTTTTTTTCGTGATTTGTGCCTCTATTCTACTCCAAAAGAATGGGGAAATTCATAGAAGGCGAGTGCACCATTTGTATCAGAACCAACTAAACAGTTGCCACCAGCCTGGGTTCACATTAAAGCACCCAAGCACTCATAGAGGTTAGCCAACACGCGCACGAGGTCAAGGAGAGGGACTCTCCCCTTCTTCTTCTTCCCCCCTTAATGTTGAAGCACAAAAGAAGTGCACCTCTTATAGCCTTTTTAGCTGCCACCCCTGTATGTGGGATTAAAGAATGCCATCATGTTGCTGCTCTTGAACTCGACTTGGGAGAATTCTATTTGCAAGAAAGTAAAGGCTTTAAAATTTTCAAGCTTTCACTAGAAGTTAGAGAGCAAAGAAATCATCTTGTAAGCAAAATTAGAGTCAAGCAACGGCATGTATATGTACTATGGCTGTGGATGGTGGGCTTTGGGTCATTGGAATAGGTAAAGAAGCTTCAAGCACTTAGTTTTGATCTTTCAAAGTTACCCCTTCATGAAGAATTACTCTCTCACTTCTTACCCTTGACATACCCAACTTCTCTGGGTAGAGACCCTTCAAGGCTTTGATTATGAGCTTAGATATAGGAAGGGAGAGTTTAATGTAGTGGCCAATTCATATAGCCGCATGTGTATGCTCAATGGAGTGAGTTTTACTCAGATCACTAGTGAGCTACTTGAGTCGTAGAGGGAAATGTAGGCTTGATCATGCATATTCCACGATTTGGGAAGCCATAGAGAAGGGGGATCATGATGCATGGGTTTCCAGTGAGGATGGAGTATCAATGGGTACTCAAGAAGGATTCAAGTGGAAGAATTACAATATCCATGATGGATATATGTTATATTAAGGTAAGGTGTGTGTCCCTAGAGATCTTGAGATGCGATGGCACATTTTGTATGTGTCATGACACCCCTAGTGGGGGACACCTACGAGTTAACAAGAATTATGATCTTGTTAAGAGGTAATTTTATTGGCCTAGACTTCATAAGGATGTCCTATAGTATGTGGTTAAATGTACTAAATGCTAGGTCAATAAAGTTGAAAGATTGAGGATTGGAGGTCTACTCCACATATTGGACATTCCCAATGAGAAATGGGAAAGTATCTCCATGGATTTCATAGTTGGATTACCTAAGACACAGAGAGGGCATGACTCTGTCTGTTTATTGTGGATAGGTTAACCAAAATGGCTAGGTTTACTCTGACATGTACTACATTGAAGACATCTTAGTTGGCTAGAATTTTTGTAGAGAACCTATACGGGTTCTATGGTCTTCCTTTAGACATACTTTTGGATCGCCATAGGAAGTTTACTTGCCAGTTTTAAAGAGCAGTCTTCAAAAGGTTGGATACAAAAGTTAGCATGAGCACGGCCGAGCATCCATAGTCGCATGGGCAAATAGAGAGGGTTAACCAAATCCTCGAGGATATGCTTCGAGCATATGTGAATGAAAGGCAAACTAAATGGGAAGAGTACTTACTTATAGTAGAGTTTGCATATAATAGTGCCTAGCACTCTTCCATTGGGCATAGTCCATTGTTGCTTATGTATGGGTTTCAACCAAGAGCTCCTTATGTAGTAGGATTACATAATTAGAAAGTTCAAGCTGCAAAGAACTTCTTGGAAGAGATGAACGATATGCTTAGACTTGATAAAGACAATATTAGGAGAGATCAAGAGAGGGTTGGAGCCTATATTGACTCTCAAAGGAGAGACATCAACTTTGAGGTAGGAGAGCTAGTCTATCTTAGATTTCCATCTAGATTTGAAACCATGAAAGGGAGACCTTGTCCAAAACTATCTCCTAGGTATTGTGGACCTTTCCAAATACTTGAGAGAATAGGAAAGATGGCTTACCAGCTCCAACTTCTAGAGTATATCTAGATCCATCGAGTATTTCATGTTAGTTGGCTTAAGAAAAGGCTGGGTGAATCTGAGAACCTCATTCTACATAGTGAGGTAGTAGAGCGTATTTCTGTTCAATCTGTTCCACATGATCCTGAGAGCATACTACGCACTTGAGAGAAATGGACGAGAAGTCACTTATATAAAGAGTGTCTAGTAAAGTGGAAGGATAGTTCAAAAGATTGTGCCACATGGGAGCAGGTTAGCACCCTTCAAAGATAGTTTCCCTATTTTAGATTACCTTCCCAAGAGTCTTCTTAAGGGGAAGGATATGGGGAAACAACATGGAGATATGACCATGTATTTGTGGTACATGAAAATATAGTGGGAGTTCTCTTTCATTACTTCTCTTCTCCCATTATGCCTTCCAATACCATTTTTGGTGACGAAAATGGATTTAAGGGGAAGGAAAATGTTATATGCAGTGTCCAAAGGGAGAAAGGTGGGAATCACCTCTAAGCTTCATTTGGATGGGCTCACACATGAAAGCCATGTGGCACTCATGTGAGTAGCCATCTGGAGGTCATTATATTATGGAAAGAGAGGGGAAATAATAAAAAGGAGTGTGTGACCAAGTGGTAAAGATGCTTCAAACTTGCATGATACGAAAGAATTTTTTACAGCATAATGCTATTGACACCATTGCAATAAATGATAATCTTTCTTTGATGCAAACTCCCGCATCTTCAAGAAGATACTTAATGCATGTTTCTTCACAAATGGCTTGAGTAACACCTCTATATTTAGCTTCGCTACTTGACCATACAAGGGTTGGTTGCTTCTTACTAATCTATGAAATATTTGCACTTCCAAGCGAGAATGCAAATCTGCTTCTTCACTGTAGATCAATGACACTTACTAGTCAATCCTCATTTATGTATGCAAATATACATGGCTAAACTTTTGTCTCATAAAATAAGAGAAAATTGCATGTGCTGTTTACATATCTTAATTTATGTCTCACTAGACCCAAGTGCACTTCCATCATTTACGCATAAAAGAACTCGCCAAGATAACTGCAAAGCTCAAATATGCTCTTGTATCTTACATAGATCAAACTTCCAAACATTTTTCTATACATATTTTTATCATGCAAGTATTTCCCATCACCTAGGAGTTTAGAACTAGCATTAAGTGGCATATCAAAAAATTTGCAAGTTGCACATATAAGTTTTGATGCGCATAAACTTCTAGTTGCTACATATAAAATGTTTGTGCAATCTACCATTCAAGAGTACATTCTTAACATCCATTTGATACAATCTCCAATTGTTCATAGTAGTCTATGCAATCACACTTCTCACAATTTTCATCTTTACAACCAAGCTAGATGTTTCATCATAATCAAAACTTGTGCATATCCTTTTGCAACAAGATGTGCTTTATATCTCTCCATTGAACCATCACTTTTACACTTCACTTTGTACACCTACTTGTATGTGTTAGTTCTCTTGTTTCATGGAAATCTCACCAATTTCCAACTATCATTCTTGTTCAATGCATTCATTTCGTCATCCATTGCTTTGCACAACTCTTTGTTTTGTGATGCTCATTAAAATTCCTTGGGTCATCATGCTTATTCTCTTTCATGTATGCATAATGAAGCTTCATAGGCTTGTTGCATACATACAATCTATCCATAGAATGTGTCAATCTCGTACATCTTCTCAAAGGTGTCTCTTCATCTTATCTTGATCTTGTTCCCCTTCTAGCATTTGGAGAAACTTATGCTATCTCCACGATACCTAGCATATAGTTTTGGATAGGGTCTTGTCGTAATGGTTTTAGACCTGTAGGGAACTCTAAGATAGACTTTCTCCCCTACCTCGAAGTTGATTTCTATCCTTTGAGGGTCAGCATAAACTCAATCCATATTCCTAGCTCTCTAAATGTTGTCCTTACCAAGCTTATGCATATTTTTTATCACTTCCAAGATGTCCTTTTCCACTTGGACTTTCTCATCCTACACTCCTATTGCATACTGAGCTTTTGATTGAAATCCATACATAAGCATAAATACACTATGCCGAGTTGAAGTGTGCTAGGTACTATTATATGCAAACTCTACTATAGGTAAATACTCTTCCCATTTTATTTTCCACTCATTTAGATATGCTTATAACATATTCTCTAGGGTTTTCTTAACCCTCTCAATTTTCCCATCCATTTTTAGATGCTTGGCCATAATCATGCTAAATTTTGTGCCCAAGCTTTTGAAGAATTTCTCTAAAAGTGTCTAGGTGAACTTTCTGTCCGGATTTGAAAAACATTCTAAAGGAAGACCATATAATCAATTTAGGCTCTCTACAAAAACTCTAGCCAACTCAATTGTATTCATTATCCTACATTTTGGAATGAATTTTGACATCTTGTTCAACTTATCAAGGAATAACTACATTGAGTTGTGCTCCCTCTTTATCTTAGGTAATCCTACTTTGAAATCCATGGAGATGCTCTCTCACGTCTCCTTAGATATCCAAGCACTGGAGAAGACCTCCTATCTACAACCTCACAGCTTTATTGAACTAACATTTCGTGAACTTAAGCACATACTCTAGGATGTCCTTATGAAGCCTAGGACAATAAAAGTTACTCTTAACAAGTTCATATGTCTTATTAACTTCTGGGTGGTTCTGCACTAGGTGTGTCATGGCACATACAATATATGATGTCACATCTCTAATTATCTTGGGACACACACCTTATCTGTGTACAAGAGATATCCATCATGGACATCGTAATTCTACCACTTGAATCCTTTTTTAGTACCAATGAATAATCCATCCTCGTTTGAAAACCACGTGTCTAGATTTCTTTTCTCTATGGCTTACCGAATTTCAACATATGTAGGATCAACCCTACATTTCCATCTAATGAAAAGTAGCTCACTAGTGATTTCATTAAAATTGAATCCATTGAGCATATGCATCAGACTAAGTGAATGAGCTAACACTTGATGCTCTCTTGATCAAGAACTATGCCAAGCTTGGCATATAATTCATGAAGACACTTCTTCAAAGCATGTACAACTGCATACAATTCCTTCTCATAGACCGGGTAATTGTTCAGAGTAGGTTCTAACTTCTTACTCTCAAAGGCCACTAGACAACCATCATGTAGTAGAAGGAGTCCTATAGCAAAATCACTAAGGGTTTATTGGGATCTACTAGATTCAAAAGTAGACTTCTATCTTGAATTGACTTTCTCTCTCTATATATCTCTAGCTCTCTCTTTCTCTGTGTGTATGTCCCCCATTGCCTTCATCTTTGCCTATGTTTATACTTGTAGATTTTCATGATTACATGGTTGCAAATTTCTAAAAGTTAGCCATCAGTTAGTTATTAACTATCAACCTCTATGATTGGTAGTTTTCCTTATTTATTTTTTTTTCAATTATAGTTTAAGTATTTTTGTGACTTCTTAACCTTGCCCTTGAAACTATAATGAGGTCAAGTATGTATGATCCTGACATTATGAGAGAGAATTCACAACTTTAAGTAGATTTCTTTCTTCCTACTTCCACTCTACAAGCTCCTTCAATTATTCAAGTGAGTGTAATCCTTTACTTATACTTTTGCTAGAATCAATAACTCGGCAATCCTATTTCCTTTGAACAAGAGATCCTAATAGAAGAGGTGTACCAAAGATCAAATGGAAGATCTGCTCTAGCTCGAAGGGAATGATTGGCTTAGATATTTTACATGGGGAAACCTTGGAGAACAAGATGGCTACCAAATGGATGATACGAGCTTTGAGTAACAACGATACTTTATGGTCCAAACTTGATTTTTATAAATAGTGATGTCCCCTCTTTCTCTTTCTCTCGTCTCCTTTAATGGAGAGATCTTGATTTAATTACTCTTTATTTCTCCCCATTCTTGATAATTCTTAAGGATTTGGATCTTGTGTGCTCTATATAAAAGGGATGGAACAAAATAAACCCCTTTGAAGCGTCAACAAGAGTGGATGCGGGCTATTGGAGTTAGAGAACATGACTCCATTTGGTTCCCTATTGCTAGCATTAAGAGAGTTGAGTTTGAGAGCCTCCAAAGAGCTAAGTGGCTCTAGAACGAAGAACTTTTTATTTGAAAGGAACTCTAGAACCAACATAAAAGACATTGGATCATATTTGATGGCATTAACTAGAGTCATAAATTTGAATTTGATGAATGATGCTTGTTAAGAAACAAAGTCATTGCTTGGGATGAAATGAAGGTCAACCTTCTCATTGGCCACGAGTCCCCCTGCTGGGAAGGTATGAGGTGGCATATTGGGAGAAGATGGAGGAGCCTCCGAGAATCAAGGGAAATCTAGATTATGATTGATTCCTTAAGAAGAAGTGGTGTTTGAATTGATTTGGACCAAGTGGTATTTCAAGTTAAAGGACCTCTACAACCAACTTATCAAGAATAGAAAAGTGCTTTGTATGTGATGAATTCTCAATAGGTGGATTTGGACCAACTTGAAAGCCAATATGTTTTATGGTATACCTCCATGGAGTAAACAATGCACTAGTGAAAGAGAAGAATTGGGTGACCTCATATTATCTTTCCCTAAGAGCCACCAAACATGGCCATGTCTCAACTTGATTTTGGTGTTTCCCATTAGGTTAATTGGAAGCAAGCTTTTCCTAGAAAAGTAATCATGTGCTCTTCTACTCTATGGAATGTTGTTAGAAGCAAAGCTCTCTAGAAGTTCTAGAAGAAAAGGTGTGATTTCAACTTCCACAAGCATCCCTAAGAATGTTTTATTGAGAAATCCCTAGTATGTGTAGGTAGAAATATCCATGATTGTAAGAATCTCCCCCCTTATGTGAAAGAACTTGGAGAAGCTTGTAGAAGGTAGAAAAGTGTGTTTCAAAGTGACGAAGTTTGGTCTAGCCAATCAGCACAAGACTAGCCCTTGAGCTTATGGAGACTCAAATAGACCTTATAGGCATGCAACAAGTGCAAAGGAACACACTATATACTTTGGAGCATCAACGAGAATGAGTCGATACAAAACAGATAGGTTCATGGGTCGACTGACTCAAAAAACTTACTATCTATGGAAGAGACAATGAACTTTGAATGCCCATAGCGACCAGCATAATTACAATTAGAAAAAATCCTTTTATGGGAGTGATACACATAGCATTTAGTGTATAGAATGCACAAAAGTATAAGGAATAAGCAAAATATGATATAGGAATGAATAAGACATTCACCGGTGGTACTTCCTATTTTTCAGGAATATGCAGAGATTGACCCCGAAATAGAAAAACTCTGATTTCTCCTAATCTGCTAAATCAAATCCTTTGAAAATGTATAGGCATAAACAAGACAATTATACCTTTCCAATGAGCCATCTTACACTCAATTTGGAGCTCTGGAGAGAGATCAGCAGCCTCTGCAAGATTATTGTTGGTGAAGAAGATGATGCAGAGAATTGAAGGACCAAGACAATGATGGTCACAAGTGTATGTATATTGCTTCCATGTAATGTACAAGTGATTTTAAGTCTTTATATAGACTCTAGGAGTTTTCCACGACTTCTACAAGTGAAATTTGAATTCAAATGAAGGTGGGAATGGTTGTTGGAGGGAATCAATTCACTTCCCTACAATCTAGGAAAAGTGAAGATCTAGTTTGATCTACTTTTAGGTGATTTAATTGCTTGATTGAATGCGACTTCAACCACCACAAATTCGTGGGATTTGGGTTCTATCTTTCTACCTTTACATGTGTAAAGCTCAAGGCTTTTACAAAGGTAAACGAACCATCAAAAATCTCTAAAAAAAATACAATAAATGAGCATAAGAAAAAGAACTCTCCAATGAATATTCTTTCGATGCGATAGCCTTTGATGTAGATCAAATCCACCTCAAGCATAGTGTAAGCTTGATGTTCCAACAGCTCCCCCTCAAGCTAAAGTATGCTTGAGTCTTCAGTCTCTGATAGGTTGAATACCTGCCATAGCTTTGAATCTACAAAGCTTTATTCCATCAAGTGCCTTCGTCATCATATCTTCTACTTGCTTTTCAGTCGGAACAAAAGAAATGTCAATCTCCTTTTCCATGAGCTTCTACCTGATGAAGTGGTAATGGCCTTCTATGTGCTTGGTTCTCGCATGGAAAATAGGATTTGCCGCTAGATGCATGGAACTTACATTATCTCCAAATATGTGAGGTTTGGAACTCACTAGTCCCAAATCTGTATACAATGCTTTTAACCATATTACCTCTTGAGTTGCTATGGTCAATGTACTCTGCTTGAGTTGAGGATAAAGCAACTGTTGGTTGCTTCTTGGAACTCCATGACACTAGCTTTGAACCTGCAAATGCTAACTAATCAGATGTACTTTTTCTTTCATCCTTAGCTCCTGCCCAATCTGCATCTGAATAGATTTTGATATCCAAATCTGAAGAATAAGGATAGAATATACCTTTGTTGATTGTACCTTTGAGATACTTAAGTACTCTCTTAGCCGCATCCATGTGTGGTCTTCTTGGTGAGTGCATGAACTGACTAAGCACTCCCACACTATATGAGATGTTTGCCCTTGTATGAGTAGCATATATCAAGCTACCTACCAAGCTTTGATACTCTTTAATGTCTTCAATTTTCTCACCTTCATAAACACTTAGTTTATTATTCATCTCCAAAGGTGTACCTACATGTTTAGTATTCTCCATTTTGAACTTGAGAAGAAGATCCTGAATGTATCTTCTTTGAGTCAAATACATTCCTTCATCTGTGTATATCACCTGCATACCTAAGAAATATGTGAGCTCACCTAGGTCACTGATTTTGAACTCCTCTTGCATGTGTCTCTTGATCCTTTGAATGCCATTTAGATCATCACCTATCACAATAATATCATCTACATATACACATAGATAGATAACCTCATTGTGATCCCTTTTGATGAATAGAGAAGGATCTGAGATGCTAGCTTTGAACCCTTGATCTTGAAGATATGTAACCAACTTGTAACTCCAAGCTCTAGGAGCTTGTTTCAATCCATATAATGCTTTCTTAAGTCTACAAAGATAAGATGGATGATTAGGGTTTTCAAAACCTGGTGGTTGTGACATGTATATCTCTTCACTTATCCAACCATTTAAGAATGTGTTTTTCACATCAAGTTGGAGGAGTCTCCAATTCCTTGCAGCAGCTACACTTATCAATGTCCTAATTGTAGTCATCTTTGCAACTGGTGAGAATGTTTCCTCATAGTCTATACCATGAGTTTGTGAGCATCCTTTAGCAAGTAATCTTGCCTTGTACCTGCAAATTGATCCATCTGAGTTTCTTTTAACTTTATATACCCATCTGCAACCAATTACCTTTTGATTCGATGACATTGGAACCAAATCCCAACTGTCCATTTCCTTCAATGCATCTATCTCTTCTTTCATGGCCTTTTCCCAATTAGGATTTCCCTTTGCCTCTTCATAGGTTGAGGGTTCCTCTAAAATAGAGTCTTTTGCCAAGTATATTGAATGCTTCGTAACAAATGTGGAATCATACCCATACCTTTTTGGTTGTTTCTTCTCTCTTTTTGATCTTCTAGGTCATGTTTGGAGCATTCTCCAATCTCTTGCATCTTTGCTTTGCCTCTTGACTTCCATAGCTTGTAATCTTTTTCTCTTTCATCTTGGTCATTGTCTGTATCACTTCTTGGATCCTCGACCTGTGTATCATGCTTGCTTCCTAATTGATGAGAGTTAGAATCAAGATCATATGGTAGTGTTACCTTTTGTTTGTCTTCATCATACCAATATCTGTGTTCTTCAAACACAACATCTCTACTTGTAGTGAATTGCTTGGTTGAAGGATTGAAGAACCAGTAACCCATCTAAGTTGAATCATATCCAATAAACACTGCCTTTGTTGCCCTTTCATCTAGCTTACCTCTTATTTGTGATGGTACATGAACATAAGCTAAACAACCAAAAACCTTGCAATTTCCAAGACTAAGTTTTCTTCCATGCCATGCTTCATAAGGAGTCATACCTTGAAGTGATTTGGATGGTAGTATATTGACAAGGTACACAGTAGTTGAAATAGCTTCTACCCATAGATAATGTGGCAACTTCTTCTCTTCAAGCATTGTTCGGGCTGATCCAACCAATGTCGTGTTTCTCCTCTCTGCAGTTCTATTTAGTTGAGGAGAGTATCTAGTAGTCACTTCCCTTTACTATGGTCGTCAATAAATGAGACATAATACCTTGATCCTACCAATGAAGGTTCTTGACTTGGTCCCCATACATCTGTATGTACTAAGTCCAATAAGTTGTTGTGGATGTAGCCTTTGTGGTTGAATGGTTGTCTTTGTGCCTTCCCAATCTGATATGCATCACACCTGTTGATCATGTGTTGCTTTGATATGTTCGGTAGTCCTAGAACACTTTGATCCCTACATATATCCTTCAAGGTTCTTTCATTCACATGAGCAAGTCTCTTATGCCACACTTCAAGCTCACTTAGGGTTTGAGACCCAAAGTTGAATAGAGCTATGTTCTTGGTTTCTCCTACTTCAAAAGTAAAGAGCCTACCATGCTTCTCACCTCGGGCTATCTTTTTGAAGCCTTGACATGGATCTTCCACAAAAGCTCCATGTTGGGTGAACCTAACTTGCAAACCTTTTTCAACTATTTGGCCTACACTTATTAGGTTTTTAGTGATAGTGGGTACATAGAGAACCTTACTCCGAATGTTTGTCCTGCCATTGGAAGCTTTGACATTACCAATCTTCTCTACATTGTGCTTCCTGTCATCTCTTGTTTGCACTTCATGTCTATGCTTTGGACTTTTCAAATTAGATAGAAGAGCAATGTTGCCTGCAACATGATTCGAGCATCTTGAATCTATGTAGAACAAATGATCATCTTCTTTACCTTCTTTGTGGCTTAGATTCATAAGAAGCAATGAGTCTTCATGTGGTTGATCTTCTGAATACTTGTTGTAGTCCATTCTATTATAGCTTCTATTGTTATTATTGAAGTTGTGTCCACCTTTGCCTCTATTGCTGTCATATCCACCTCTTCCACTTCCTTTCTGGGTCTTCCCATTGAACGAGCAATTCTGAGTGGTGTGGTTGGTCTTATCGCATATGGCACAAGGTTGAACATTCTAACCTTTGGCTTTGTCTTGCTTTGGTTCTTTCTTCTTCCCTTTCCACTTGCTCTTGCTTGTGAAGTTGGCTTGGGAGGTCTCTTCTTCATCTTCTTTCTTCTTCTTGTCTTTCTGCTTCTTATCCTTCTTATCTGCATATAGAGCACTAGTTGAATTACCATGATAAGAGTTACCTTCCTTTATGCTATTGTTGGCTTCTTGATTGAAGAGTTGTCCAAGAAAGATGTTGAAGTCTGGAGTTTGCACATCCATGATGAGATCATAAGCCGTCGTGAAGAATTGCCATTGCTCATCTCTTCGAATGCCGTTGAGAATTTGCCTCATGATGACCTCTTCTTCAATCAGCTCTCCAATGGATGCCTCCATCCTGATTTTCCAAGCCACGTAGTTGTGTCGATCAAGCTTCTCGATCATTGAGAGAAAGCCGTCACCCATCTTGATCTAGCTCTGATACCACTGAAAGAACTTGGAAAGCTTGTAGAAGGTAGAAAAGTGTGTTTCGAAGCGACGAGGTTTGGTCTAGCCAACCGGCACAAGACCAGCCCTTGAGCTTATGGAGACTCAAATAGACCTTATAGGAATGTGACAAGTGCAAAGAAACACACTATGTACTTTGGAGCATCAAGGAGAATGAGTCGATACAAAACAGATAGGTTTGGGGGTCGACTAGCTCAAAAAACTTACTATCTATTGAAGAGACAATGAACTTCAAATGCCCATAGTGAACATAATTACAATTAGAAAAAATCCTTTCATGGGAGTGATACACATAGGGTTGAGTGTATAGAATGCACAACAGTATAAGGAATAAGCAAAATATGCTATAGGAATGAATGAGACATTCACCGGTGGTACTTCCTATTTTTCAGGAATACGTAGAGATTGACCCTGAGACAGAAAAACTACGATTTCTCCTAATCTGTCAAACCAAATCATTTGAAAGTTTATAGGCATAAACTGCACACTTATAAAGTTCCAATGAGCCATCTTACACTCAATTTGGAGCTCTAGAGAGAGAGCAGCAGCCTCTACAAGATTACTATTGGCAAAGAAGATGATTGTTGGCAGTGGTCAGGGCGGTCAAGGACCTACAAGACAAGGGAGCCAATGAGAAGGGCCAAGTAGGAAAAGTAGTCAAAGAAGATCTAGCAAATAGACCCATCATTTTTTGTGAATTAATACTTCCCAAATAGTGATTCTAGTCACTTTACACCATTGTAAATACCATTCCACCTTTTTGTAACTCCATTTTGTGCAAGCCAAGGAGTGCTTGAGCTTGAGGAGCATTATCAGTACCTACCTATCAATGTTCATATTTTTTAGACTCCATTTGAGCCCTCAAATAGGCCCTAGAACCTAATTTTTAACTAGGTCGGACACTAGGTCTCGACAGGGCCAAAAGCTAGTCAAAAACTGTAAATAGAGCTAGAGAGCTCATTTTTGAGGTTAGCTTGTTGTAGAATTGAACTTGTAAGAGCACTTTTGAGTAATCTAAAGAACTCCATTGTCTCTCTCTTTGTTCTTGCCTTGTGTGTGCGTGTGTGTGTATGTGTGTGCATGTTAGTGTGCTTCTCACTCACACACTTGTGCCATCACTTGCTCGAGGTCTTCATACCATCCTCATGTCTTCCTGGATTGACATTACGCATCACTGAGCTACACCAAATTTTGGTGCCGTTGCCGGGGATCGAGCTTTGAGGACGAGCGTGTGATGGTAAGATGTAGAGTTGTGATGTTGGCATAGTAGGTAATGTCTTTACTTTTTCTTACTTTTCTCTTTCTTACTTCATCCTCATCATCACCATCATCATCCTCACCATCTCCCATCTCCATCTCCATCATCGCAAAAAATTCAATTTTTTGATCATATCACCTTCTCCCCTCCATTCCCCTCATTTCACTTGTGAGAGAGAGCAAGAGAGCAAATTATGTGCGTTGCTTTTGCATGTTTTTTGAGCTTTCTTGCAGGTTTTTGCTGTATCATCATCTCCAGCAGGCTAGGTATGGAAAAGCTCGGCCCTGTCTCTGTGTGGCAGACCTCTCTCGATCGCGATCGACAGAAAAATCCCTCCTTTGGTAAAACAAAACAAACCACAATGACACACATGAGGAGCACATTCCAAATCACTACTTAAAATTAAAAAATTCTCTATTTCTCTATCAATCGCGACAAACACAGTCGATTGCGATCGATAGCCACGATCGACAGACTCTATCAATCGCGACCGACAGGCTCTGTCAATCACGACTCACAGACCCTAACGGACTGCCACGTAGGACTCAATCAATCACGATTGACACCGTTGATTTCGACCGACTGAAATTTCACGATTGACACTAGTATTTACATGTACACCTGTCCCTCACGCTGGATAGAACCCCAAGTGACTAAAATTACGGTGAAATTTGCGAAAAAAGTAGCGATGGCGATTGACACCATCGATCGCGATTGCCACGACCCACGACCCACTCTGTCGATCGCCATTGACACTGTCAATCGCGACAAATGTGTCGATCGCGACTGAAAGACGGACACCTCTGTCAATCGTAATTGACAGACCTGTCGATCATGATTGACAGACATTTTTGGCTAAATTCGTAGGGTTTTTTATTCCAAGTTTTTGGGGTAAATTTTAGGCATACTTATCAAGCAATTAGTGATTCGTGAGGTCCCTACACTAGTAAATTGAAAAAAATCATGTTTATCTAATAGCCTGTTTAAGCCCTGTTTTAACCCTAGAACCCTAAATTGTCATAACTTCCTCATACGAAATCCGTTCGGGTTGATCTTAGGCTCGTTGGAAAGCTCGTGGGGAGTAACAAACTATTAGATTATTAGATATAATAGTTTTAAGTGGACCATATCCAGGGGGAACCAAACTAAGGGATCTCTAGAATTGTTTAGAATAAAGACATAATGCAAATTGATATCTGAGTTACATAAATGAAAGTGAATTTTTCTATCATTTGAATTAAAGTCTTGAGCTAACTTTGGGACTTTTAGAGGTCCATTGAGAGCAGTCGAGGGCATCCAAAGCAAGGGCATACTGCAAGCTTGAGAACGGGGGTTCTTGAGCACTAAAGAGCCAAGGATCAGCTAGTGAGGTTGGAATACTCTCAACTCCCTCTGTCAACTCCTAGCTTAGGTTAAGTGAGAGTAGTGCTAGAAGTAAGTCAGGGCAACGATAGGAATCTATCAAATTGAAGACTATTAAATACTCAAGTTCAAGCATAAAGATAGTCTCTTGGTGATCGATAACGTAAAAGAAAAGAACTTAACTTGGTACGAAAAACTTAAAATGCGGAAAGTCACTCAAGTATTCCTGACGACGTGATATCAGAAAAGATCATAAACACGATAATCAACTAAAAAAGAACTAAGCGGCTGATACAAATTGATCAGCAACAAGGTTGTACTTGTAAAAATTTGGATTATTCGATTAGGCATATAAACCTTAGGTCAGGATGACACCTGGGGAGAGATAGTGGCAGAGTCTCAGGTCTTCAGAGGCTAGTGTCAATCATGCTCCTAGGTCTTGGGCCCAGCAGTTGAGCCATTATTTTCACACTAGCCTAGCTCTGAGACTAGTGAATCAGAGATGTCTCATGGTATGGAGAGACCCACGGGAGTTCAGGCGTACCATACTTACAAAGGGTCGAAGGCCCTTAAAAGACACAACTCAAATACCTTAAGACCAACCGATTAGGTGCTTGCATCTATGAGGATGGCCTAGGAAGATCTCTGGTCCAGATCAAAAACCCAAATCAACCCATTGGAATTGAACATCGAGCTGTCAAGTTTGAAAATGGAGCATACCTGGACAAAGAAGGAACCATATACGTGGTCATTAGCCACCTAGATAGGACAGAGGAATTCGGGAATGTGATCCCGGAGATGGACATAGGTGACCTAGAGCAAGGAAACTTAGGTGGAGAGCCTAAAACCCCTCGAGGCAAATCTATTCTCACTAGAATCCTCACACCAGAGTGGGTTCCCCAGGACAATAAGAGCATAGATTTGCTCTTGAACCGAGAGACCGATGAAGCCTTTTGGAGGTATAAGCCTGAACAAT
The DNA here is from genome assembly GCA_020310875.1 of Ceratopteris richardii. Taxonomy (NCBI): domain Eukaryota; kingdom Viridiplantae; phylum Streptophyta; class Polypodiopsida; order Polypodiales; family Pteridaceae; genus Ceratopteris; species Ceratopteris richardii. Next base: position 152,582,337 of record CM035419.1, read on the forward strand.
CGATTGAGGTCAGAACGATCACAATCTAGGAGTTCACAGATCTTGATAGTCCAGGCAAAGTGACCTATTTAGACAATACATCGGAAAGGATCTTTGTGATCTCAGAACATGGAAGACATGCTTACACTTGGAAGGGTGAATTTTTTTTTCCCCAACCAAGATCTAATGTCTCTTATGGCCACCCAGGAGCGGGAACATCCCAAGCTCATGGAGCTCAAAGGGACAGAGGTAGGGATAGACCTAAGGTAAGTTTTGCTAACCCATTGGGAAGAGAAAGGATGAGAACAGAGACGGATAGAGAAGAAACCGAGAGACCAAGAGCCCCGAGGAGCCTAAGAAATGCCGATGATTTTCCTTTTCCAAGGCCTAGGGAACACACCAGAACCTTGAGGCCAACCCAGCTGGTTAAGTCCATGAAGAACTACTTCGATGGCACTGGAGACCCATACGATCATGTGGCTGAGTTTAGGCAAGTCTTGAGAGCTGAACAAGTGGAGGACCTATTCACGTAGTATAATGCCTTTGGTCTAACCCTTAGGAACACCGCTCTTACATGGTTTCAACCACTAAATGAGAGATAGTTCAGAAGCATAGACCAAATTCTCGAGGCTTTCATTATTGAATTCTCTAAGAGTGGCATAAGGCATAATACTTCCTCAAATATTCATAGATTCAAGCAGACCCCCCAAGAGACGGTTAGACTTGCAGGAAGAAGGTTTACACAATACCTAGAGAGATGTCCCAATCCTGAGTTACCCACTCCAGCTAAACATGTGGCTTTGTTCTTAGAGGGATTGTTGAGTACCAAGTTAAAATCATTTGTGTACCTAAAGGATCCCAGGACCATAGAAGAGTGTGTACGCATGTGTATAGATATAGAGCATAATCTTGGAGAAGAGTTGGAGCTTTCCAAAGTTTACAAAGATTCAGATAGCTCTACCAGCATCTCTTCTAGACAATCCACCTCTATAGAGGAACTGGTAGAGAAGGTAGCTTAGAAATTAGGTGTCTCAAGCAAACAGATACCCCGATTTACCCCATTGAGATGATGCTACACATGTGTTGGTGACCATATGGCGAACGTATGTCCCATTATGGCTCAACCCCAAGTGAATCCTAGTAGCTAGTATTGCACGATAGAGAGAAGATACACCAACCATACTGCACAAGAGAGCCCTTATAACAAACAAACGGTGAGACAAAATGACCCTCAACCATATCCACAACAAGGCAGGTACCAGAACCAGTATCCACCACAACAGTACGGTAGGCCCCAGCAACCCTATCAGCCACCCTATCAAGGGCAGTAGATACCTCAACCAGCCCTAGCACAGCAACCCCCTGCTACTACCAATGTGATCCCTGTAAAGTATGCAGCTGCAGAAGAGAACCTGAATAGAGCCATAGTGCTAGTAACACCATTGCTTTCAGAAAGTGACCCTAGTGACCATAGCTTTGATTCTACACATATTGATAGCCCCTTAGCTTACTACATGCAGTTTCTTGAAACATGGTGAGTCCTACTATAGCGAAGAACCGAGTGAACCTAGTAAGGAGCCAGATTATGCAAACGTCATGTACGCAAACCCCAACTCTAGACCTCAACCTAGGTAGGTAAGACCCCCAACTCCTAGAGGACCATGCTACCGATGTCAGGGAGATCACTTCATTCATGATTGCCCCATGCCTGCACCTACACAACCTCAATCTATGACGATTCAAGGATTTTATCAAGACTACAGCAAAGAGCATCTCTTATGAGGCTGCCCAAAGAACCCCAATAACATGCCAAAAATCACTCCTATTAACGTGAGTGGGTTGGTAGTAGATTCCACAGTAAGTGTCACTTCCACTGCACCAGTGCAAGTGATCAGTAGAGCCCAAGCTTTGCAGCGATACCAAGGTGTAGGCCAGGAAAAGAGTTATGAGGCCAGTGAGACTAAGAGCATAACTAAGAAGAGGACTAGAGCTTGGAAGGATAGCCACGAAAGAATGAAAAGACAATGGGCAAAGAAGATGAGTGAACTTGAGGAAATTCGAAGAGAAACGATAGCCAAGATAATTGAACTCACATCTCAAACTCCCTCTCACACTACCCCACCACCACCATTCCCATCTCCATGCATTCCACCACCTTTCAACCCACCTCACACAATCCCACCACCCCCTAGAGTAGGATCAGGCCTAGCACATCCCACTCCCGAGGACCTAAATATGATGCTTAAAGCATATCAAGCCAGAATCCAAGAAGGGCCAAATATAACGGATCATGAGAAGTGTTACCCTAGAGCTAAACTAGAGCTGGAATGAGCAGAAATTTGTGCTAAGATGGTGGAATTGGCCCAAACCATGTTTGAAGTCAGCCGCCTCTTTAACTTCTCTAGTCCAGCAAAGGCACATTTGCACTTTGATGGACTGCTAGAAAGATTGGAGAGGCTAATTGCACAATCTGAAAAAGGACCCCACCTCTCAAAATAAGAGCAAGCCAAGTGAGAGAATAAGCATTCCCCTCCAGGAAGCTTATGTGCCTAACTCCACAGAGCCAGACATATCTTCTTCTATGAATAGGTATTCACCAGAGTTCCTGTGAGAGATTCAAGAAGAGAAATGGGCTAAAGAAAGTGAAGTACCTCCTCCCATTGAACTTGTGGATGATGCGCATGATCAATTCCCACAAGATATTCCATCCATTTATGGAGAGTAGGAGAGCACCCAATCCCAAGAGAGGTTAGATTTTGAGTCTAACTCCTTACAGGAATTGCCCCATTTTATAGGCCCATGGGAAGCTAAGTCTACGTGTATGAGAGCACCCACGGTCATGGTAAGAAACGAATACTCCGTCATCCCTAGGAACACAGCGATAGTGAAAAACACTAAAGTGCAGTGCAATCTCACTTTAGAAGAGCTACTCAAAGTTAGGCCAGAGCTATGGAAACATATCGCTAATCAAGTGCTAGAAGTAGCGAAACCTTGTTCCCAAGTCGGATCACATAGAACGGTGCCAGAAATACCCTTGGACAAGATAGGAGACATGAGTGAAGGAGAAGAAGGAAACACCTATCTTCCCAACACCCATCAAGGATACACAACCAAGGCGATTTTGGACTTAGTTGCAGGAGTTGCAATTGCTACCACTTCCCTATGGAAGCTTTGGGGCAAGCCGACACTCAGGCCAACAAGAACGAAATCGTAGATGGCCGATGGTCACATTGAAAGACCCTTGGGGCTACTAGAAGGAATAACTCTCACCACATGTGGTGTGGAGTTCGAGCATACCTTTGCTATATGTGACTTTAGCAAAAATCATGCCTAGATGATTTTGGGAAGACCATCTATGTGACAGTTGCAAGTGGTACAGGATTGGGGAATCAATTCCTTGTACCTGCAACACTTAGGTGTCACGACCAAAGTTAATCTCAAGGATTACTCTCATAGAGATGTCCCTCCCATCCAATGGAATCCCATCCATAAAGCCAAAGATGATACTGAGTCAGTGCATTCCATAGGATTAGGATCCTCATGGATGCATGAAGACACGCACTTGTGGATGTGTAAAGTAGCAGTAGAAGAAGAGAAGAGAGAAAAAGCCAGAGAGATAGGTGCAAAGGAAACCCATAGATCCACTCAAGACCCAGCCTATGCACCTGTAGTATTTCCTAACGAAGAATTTGAACCTCACGGCTGGGCAGATATTTTAGCAACAATGGATGTAGCCATCAATGAAGAACAATGGACACCCCACTATGACGAGGATGGCTATGACATTTCAGTCTTCTCCATAGAGCCAATCATGGGAGATTCGGTTCTTGAAGAATGTGAACCTAGCACTGATGCATTCGAGGATGCATTAAGTGACTCCGATCTAGAGTCAATTATTATGGATCCACCCTTTGCATAAGATGAAGAATAATTCTATGAAGTCGAGGTTCACCCTCAGAGACATGAAGAGCCTACAAATGATGTAAGGTTAACCACACAAGTGACCGCTAAGAATAAAGGAAAGAAAATAAAGAAGAGAGAAGACACACCAGAAGAGGAAGAATCTTTGTTTCAGGTCCCTAAAAACTTTAAGAAGTATGAAATAGATGATAGAAGAGTCATGATAAGAATGCCAAAACAAGAGGCACAGTCAGGGGAAGCCTATGATAACAAAGAAACCACCAAGAAAATAGTTGTCACCATAGAAGAAGGAGAAGAAAGACGCACCTATATAGGGCACGACCTGACGGAGGAAGAAGAGCATGAGTTAATAGCCTTGCTAAGAGAATACAGAGATGTATTCGCCTAGAGCTATAAGGATTTGAAAGGAGTAGACCCTGACATATGCTCACACACTATCTCCATGACCTCAGATGCTAAACGGTTGTCGTCGAGATTTGCTCTCCTCTCTCACTTGTGAAGGCCTACAAAAAACATATTTGGTGAAGGTAGCCGGAATTCCCCGAGAAGTCCAGGATGCATCAAGGATGTCAAAGGAAGGTCACATACAAAGTTTCAAAGAAATCAAGAAAGTCCATGGTAGCGGTGAAAGCTGGTCAAAGCTGGTCAAAGTTGGGAAATTAGGGTAAAAATTTCATTGACACCAAATTAGATGAAAATCCATATACTTGTAAAGATTGTCAAAGGCAATCTATAGCCCAAATTTCAGCAAAAAATGGATTTTGTAGCACATTGATATGCTATGTTCATTTTGTAAAAATGTAATTTTTCTAGTTTGACCCTACAAAATTCTTGTATAGAAATTTTTGTTAGCCATATGGTTTGGCATGTATAAAGATCATATGTGGCTACATATTTGTACAAATTTTCAAGGCAATCAGAGCTTCCTAGACACCTTAATGCCACCTTGCAAGCTTCTAAATGTAGTCAAACTTGTACAAGGGAGATTCAGATGGGAGTTTTTTCTGCATATTCCTGAAGGAGATCTTTGGAAACATAGTCCTACAAAGTTTCATCTTCATCAAAGCCTATTTGGAGGGTCAAAGAGTACAAAGTCCAGTTTTCAGGATCACCGCAGTTTTCTAGTTTAAGCAAATTGAAGGGTTGAAGGGCCACCACATGGCGAAAGCTGATTGAGCCATGTTGTACGATCAAGATGAGCTCATATTCAAGGGTGGAGATGCACTTATGCTTAAAGCAAAGAGGATCCACAAGTTTTTCCATAAAAGAAGATTTTTTTGACAATCAAAGATCAATAATGCAGCTTTTCTCCAAAAATAGTGGCTTATCTTATCCAAAATGATGTCAGCACTGATCCAACGGTCCAGATCATCCCCAGATCCAATGGTGGAGAATGAGGGCGCCTAAATTTCACTCCTTTACACTAGATTTGATAGAAAGAACAATTCCAAGCCATTGATTTGATTAATCAAATGGTTGTAATTGAAAGTAGTGATCCTAGAGTTGAGAGTTGATTTCTCTAGATCCAAGGGCCCAAATTCATTCAAAAAACTATATAAACCCCCCTCCAAACTCCTAGAGCATCAGTGTTAGGCATCCATAGGCCTCATGCTAGCTTACGGTTTCCTTGAGACGATCACCCTCGGTTGAGCGAGTGAGGATCCAAGGTGAGCTAGTATGAGTATAGTACCTAGTTTCATATTTATGTTAGAACTCCAATCTAGGATAGGCTCTTGAAACCAGCATCTCTATCTTGACTCACCCTCGGTGGAGCGTGTGAGTGAGTTAGAGCTGATTTTAATGAGTCTTAGACTTCTTTAGTTAGACGTTACGAGCCTAGACATACATAGGGTCATTGGAGTGGAACTCACCTTCTTACGTGTGACATTCGGTTGAACTGTCATGGTTTGAGGGTCAGAACCACCTTTGATCAGTAGACTGCCTAGCTTGACGTACCACGACGATCTTATACATGTATCTTAATTCAAATCCTTTTAATTCATGTCACTTGTCACTTGTCTCTTGTCTCCTCTCTCAGTCTCTTAAGTATTTTTACATGTCTTCTATTTCTTCTATGTGTGAGAAGGCTCCACAGTATTGCGTTGAACTAGTGAGGATGTTTCTTTGAGCTTGTGAGTAAACTCTATCATCATAATTCACTTGCATGCATATAATCCATACATACCCATACATATTGATTAGTTTCTGAAAGTGTATAAGAAGCTCCAATATTGGACCAATCTTCCTTTCGAAACTGGTTTATGTGTAAGGGTTCCATCTATTCTCGTCATGCATACATATCATCCAAAGAAGACTATGCATATGGATTGGAATTAGGAAGTGTTTAAGAAGCTCCTTCAATGGACCATTCTTCCTTCCAAATTTCATTCGTATGTATGGTTCTCTTTCATTCTTATCATTCATGTTCATAAATCTAACTTGGACTCCTACATTCCTATTCCCATAATCATTTCAACATCTCTCTCTTCTCCATACTCAACATTAATTTCACTTTCATGTCCTTAAAGCTTCCAACATTCATTAGCTTCATACACCCTGTGTGTGCCACGACCGGACCCGATCCACCCGGATTGCGATCACCTCCACACCGTCCAAGCAGAAGCCATACACCTATAACGATAACTACACTGCTAAGATCAAGGAAGAGATAGATCGCTTGGTTGAAGCTAGATTTATCTATGAAATGGAGCACACTGAGTGAGTATCCCCCATTGTAGTGGTGCCCAAGAAGAATGGAAAGCTACGTGTGTGCATTAACTTGAAGAAGGTTAATGTAGCCACTATTCGAGATAACTATCCGCTTCCTATCACTGAGCATCTATTAGAAAGAGTAGCAGGCAAGAAAGTGTACAGCTTCCTTGATGGATTCTCGGGTTACAATCAAGTGGCCATAGCTCCAGAAGATCAGCATAAGATAGATTTTGCCACAGGGTGGGGCATATTCGCCTTTAGGGTAATGCCATTTGGACTTATCAATGCGCCTGCTACCTTTCAGAGACTGATGTGCCATGTGTTTAAAGAATTCTTGAGGAAAAATTTAGAAGTCTATGTTGATGATCTTTGTGCTCATTCCAACATTAGACAAACACATATACCTTAACTCAAGCAAATCTTTGACAAATGTAGAGAATATCAAGTCTGCCTGAACCCAGAAAAATGTGTCTTCATGGTCAGGCAAGGCAAGATTCTAGGACACATAGTGTCAAAGAATGGCATATCTACGGACGAGGAAAAAGTGAGAGCCATAGCAGAGCTACCTAGGCCCAGGAATATCAAGGAAGTACAAGCTTTCATGGGGCATTGTGGTTATTACCGACGGTTTATACACATGTATGCCATCATAGCAAAGCCTCTGTATGGACTTTTAACCAATTTCGAGTGGACTGAAGGGTGTGAGAACTCCTTCAATGAGCTTAAATGATGATTATGTTCAACACCAATCTTGACCACACCAAATTTAAATAAGCCATTTCATGTTCATGTGGATGAATCGAATTATGCTATTGGATGTGTACTCACACAACCTACTGGTGAAGGTAATATGGATCTTCCAATTGCCTATGCTAATAGACAATTGAATGCAGCTGAACGAAATTACACCACCACTGAACGAGAAGGATTAGGAATGGTGTATGTGGTTAAAAAGTTTAGACACTATTTGCTTGCAAATAAGTTTAAATTTTTTACTGATCATCAGGCATTGTTGTACTTGGTAAACAAGCCATACAACACAGGCAGATTAGTAAGATGGTTCCTCTTGCTAATGGAATACAACTTTGAGGTTGTGGTGAGGAAAGGAAAAACTCATTTGAGAGCAGACCATCTCTCTAGGCTCACATCTGGAGAGACCCCACAAGGAGTATCAGATGATCTTCCTGATGCGTACTTGTTTAATTTGGAAGTGGTACCTTAGTGGGCTAAGCCATTAGTGCTAGTATTGACATACGGGCCTAACCACCCAGTATAAACACATAGGATAGGGAGATAGTAAAAGCCGAGATTTACAATATCATGGCAGGAAGTATGTACAAGCATACAGATCAAGGGATATTAGCCTGTTGTGTGGAACAGGATGAGTACGCAGAATGGTTGCAATTAGCACATGTAGGTGCATTAGAGCAACATTACTCAAGGCAACGAACCCTACAGACACTAAGGAGACTCGGAGTGCACTAGTCGACTATGGAGGCTGATGTCCAATAGTTGTGCAAGGAATGCCCGATCTGCTGCACTAAACCACCTGTGGAACATGCCACTCTTTATCGAGTGTCCATAGTGCCATATTGGATTGAACCACTAGTAGCCTTCTTGAGGACGAAAACATTCCCACAAGACATGACTTTGTCTAAGAAAAGAAGTTTAGAACAAGAAGCCCTAGATTACTCACTCATTCGTGACAATCTATACAAGCATGGTAAAGATGATTACCTCAGATTATGTGTCCATGAGATCGAATACCTCAAGATATTGGAAACTGCTCACCAGGGTGTAGCAGGAGGACATTTTGGACCATATCGGGTGATCAAGGCTATAATGCAGGTCTTTGGTGGCCGACCCTTCACATGGATGCACATACCTATGTGAAGAGGTGTGATGTCTGTTAGCAAACTCAGTATCCTATACGCAAAGATGAGATGCCTTTGAAACCTATGATGGGTGGACATGCATTCTCTAAGTGGGGAGTAGACTTTGTAGGCCCTATTAACCCCCCAACCAAGATTTCACATGCCGAATACATCATCGTGGCCACAGACTATCTAACCAAATGGGTGGAGGTAAAAGCTACGACCAAGAACGATGCCCAGACGACAGCCAAGTTTCTCGTTGAGAATGTATTCACAAGGTACGGGCTACCTATAGAGTTAGTAAGTCATAGAGACACTCACTTCTTGAATGAAGTTATTGAAAATCTTCTCCAAGAATTCTTGGTAGTACACAAGAAGTCTGCCCCCTATCACCCACAAGCTAATGGGCAAGCCGAAAGCACAAATAAGATTCTATGCAATGTGGTGACTAAATTGGTGAATAATAAATGCACTGATTGGGACAAACAGCTAGACCACGCTATTTGGGCATACCGAGTTGCCTATAAAACGGTACTCCAGGCCACTCCCTTTCAAGTGTTATTTGGCCAAAATGCAATGCTACCATTGGGCTTCTTGATACCTACATTGAAAGTAGCACAAGAGCATGATTGGACAGGCCATGAGCTTTCATCTAGAATCTTTTACCTGGAACGATTAGGTGAAACAAGACTAAGAGCTGCCGCAGGGATATGTGCAGCTATAAAAAGACTGAAGGCATACTTTGATGCGCATGTGAAGGATAAGGGCTTGAAAGCAGGAGACCTCCTTTTAGTGTACACTTTGAAGCAACATGCACAGAAATTAGAGAAGAGAGGTTATGGACCTATGATCATAAATAGGATCTCAACAAGTGGAGTTGTCCAACTAGCTACACTAAAGGGTGACGTTCTTCCTAGTTACATTAGCAGATGCAGATTCAAGCTATATCAGGAACCCCTCACGGAGGAGATGTTAAATCGACTCAATATGGCCAAGAAATGCAAAGAAGAGGAAAAACGAATTCAAGAAGAAGCACAGGCAGACGCATTAGAGTGAATCTGAAGGATGAAGTTGAGAAGCTAGGGTAGAGATTAGCCTAGGACAGATGACTATGCGGACCCCGGATATCATATGGCTATGTGTGAAGTTTTAGGTATTAGCTCTCATAGAATAATTGACCAATGTCCTTTTGTAACCTTAGAGATAGGACAAGGAAAGAGTGCAAGGACTGTAAGAGCCTTGATTGACTCAAGTGCAGCCACTAGAGCGGTTAAACTTTCTTACTGTCGAGAATTGAACTTAAATGTCAATCATGTGGAAGCATATCTCATAGGGTTGGGAGGTGTGGAAACCCCTTGCACAGGCGAGGTGGAACTTTCCCTCTACATTCAAGGTGTTTTGATTATAGTTACCCACTTGTAAATTCACCTCCACCTACTAACTGCATCATTCTCACACTGCATCTTTCCATTTAGCTCTTAGGACAATTCATCCACTAACTACACCCACAATCACCAAGCACTCATTGACTAACTAACTTATCACTAAAAACTCATGTTAATGTTGTAACGGGGACACATGACCACTTGGTGTCCATTTTCAATGTTAACATTCATTTGTATATTCTCACAGAACCAGTGACCAGTCCCTTTAATATGGTCGAGGCTGCAGGAACTAGCTCCCAGGCAGGCACCATCCCTCAAATTGTGGACATTGAAAGTCTCCCCATTGAGGAGGATTTGAAGGAAGGACCACAGGCATTCAGAGCATTACATGCCATACTTGTTCAGAATCCTCCCTAGGGGCACAAATCACCAGTAAGCAAAAACTCGCATTGGTTTAGTGATGTGGTAGGACCTCTTGGAGAAGGCACTTACTTGTGGGAGGCAGAAATAGAGTTCAACGGACACTAGGGCAGGTATCACTTCTTTACAAGAGAGTTTGAGAGGCTTCAAAACAATGAAGGGTTGAAACCAATATGGAAGAAGGCTGGACTATATGATTACTTCAAAGCTCAGTTACCCAAGCCGGACTTTCTAAGATGTTCATACTTGATTAGCACCCTCACTCCCAGTAAAGAGAAAAAGGGGTATAGCACCTTTGTCCTACCATCTCTTACAAGAGGTAATGAACTAAAGCGCTTCAAATTGACGAACAATTTGGTAAGGGAAGCTCTTGATATGAAAGGTATGCATATCCGCATAGAGAAAGAGACAATGGTCCCAGACAACATGAAGAACAGGAACTTGACTAAATTGAAAGACATGGTAGCAATGACACCAACTATTGCCATTCACCTCCAAATGTGCATGCAACATTTCGTGTTCCCTCCTCAAGAGAGATTCACGATGCCACCCAAGAAGATCTGGTTCAATCTATATTTAGCAGACACCTTCAATTTGACAATCAACATGCCTCATTGGATTATTGACCAAATACACTTGGCACATCAACGGTGGTATACGAAGAAAAAGTCAGTACTTTATGGATGTTGTGCTCTCACAAGGATTGTTTACCGATGCTTAGCCTATGATGTGCCAATCAAAGGGCACTTGTTTGGACCAGGGTGCAGGAGTTTCAACGAAGACTATCTGTCGTAGGGCCTCCATCCAAGAAAATGAGGAGGGTAGTTCAGATGCCCTGTGCACAAGCCCGAGGTGCTACACTAACACCAGACACAACTCCATAACTTCCAAGGTGCGGGCAGCCCTTTACCATCAGACTACTGAGGAACAGTGCAGAAGGATCAAATCCTGTGTTCCCACCAATACCAACTGATTTGGAGTTCCCTCATGGCTTCACGCTAGAGGATCTAACGGATGAGGAGGTAGCAAGAATAATTAATGCTACTAATTTGGAAGTTGAGATAGAGCAAACAAGCGGACAACAAACTATCATGGACCAACCCCATCCAAGTCAACCAGACATAGTCAAAGTAGATGAAGATGAAGAGGAGACTACAGAAGAGGAGCAAGAGGATGAACAAGAAGGACCATCCAACGAAGGAGAGCATGAATATGAACAAGAAGTCATACCAGAGCTTGAAGGCACTCCTGCCTATACGAAGCAATTAAAACGCCTATATGATACCATCAACCGGGTTCAGGAACAACACAAACTATCCCTGGCAGTAGGAAAGGCCCTAATGAACCAGATCTTGGAGGACGAAGGTGTGGACGAGCAATACAAGGCAACCCTTGACATGATTGTTGATGCATTGGGGGTACCTGAGACAGTGCATACCGCTCTCGCACACTCACGAAGATCGGAGCAAAGATACGGCAGACGGCCCCCTAGACCAGGGAAACAAATGAATGTCTTGGTATCAGAACCATAGGGCACCACATCCACCACCATGGGCACTACTCACACCATTCATCACACTGATGAAGCCCATACCTCAAGTGCAACCCCGTCACCCCCTTTACCACCCTCCCCTCCAACTCCACCACCTTCACCTCCTACCACCATTGTCACCGCCACTGTCACAGCCTTAGATTCCACTTCCATACCGAAGCACAGACTGTGAGTGAACCCTCACAATCCACACAACCTGACACCACCAATAGTGTAAAGGCTACCACTGACACTGTAATTCTAACTGTAGCCACTGAAAACCCCATTCCCCCTATCACACTTCTTAGTGGTTCATATTCACAACTGCACACACCACTTTACACCTTCACAACCATCACCACACCGACAATTCCCATGTTCACAATCACTCCGGAGACCGCATCCACACATGACTTCATGGACATATCACCCACTTCCGCACCTCTACCTCCCCCCATATTCCCACAATCTCGCATTCCCCCACCACCCACTTCACCCTTCTCAAGCACAGCATACACAATCCCTTTCCCTTTTCCCTACCCTCCTCCATTCAACACCTTCCCCACATCCACTCCTGTTAATAATGTATTTAATACTTTGTACCAGTGTATGTTTCAACTACAACAGCATTACGAGCACCTAGATGCTCAGCAAACAAGCCTATTCAAAAATCATGAAACGCTACAAGAAAGATTCATTAATTTAGAGAAGGAGAAGAGGCTATTACAATAGCAGTTTCATACCTTACAGGCACAACATGATCAATAAGTAGCCAATCCACCCCAGCCAGATACCAAAGAAAAACAACAACTCGATGATATGTTACACGCCTAGATAACGGACAATCTCAAGCTTCGATGTAACCTCGCCTTACTACGAAAGCACATGTCTGTAGCACTCGAAGAAAATAAACGACTACAGAAACAGAACGAAGAAAACTTGGAAGCAACAATGGAGGGTTTACCGCAAGAAATTGACCCAGAGTGTTTCAAGGCCATCCCATCTGAAAATATGCAAATCGTGTTGGAAACACACGCCGATCTCCTTGAAGCACATGCAGCCTTAGAAAAAGAGAGGGATGACCTACTAAAGCAACTGGAAGCACAACAAGAGTCACCAAAAGAAGTCACAGCTGCAGTAGACACATTTGAAGAAGTCGCAAAACTCAGAGCACAACTGGAAGAACTACAAAATAAAGTTCTTCAATATGAGCATCAACCCTCTCCCCTTGTGGAGCTGAAACCTGAGGACTTAGTTCCAATTGAAGTTGAGGAGACCTTTGAAGACCCATACGTACCCATGCCTGCACCAGGGGGTAAGCAAACAGAAGAAGGAATGGACGCAATTGAGTTCGAAGCTCTTGAATGGTTGCAAAAGTTAGAGAAGATTGGTGCATCCCATGATGAGAGAGTGGCAGTACTATGTCCCGATTGGAAGAAGTCGTCATCAAATTGGATTATTTTAGAAACCTCTCCCATCATCGGTGGATTGGCACGTGTGATGATTTGTATGTTCCATTCTACGTATTAATGGCAGATTATAATGCTGAAATAAAGCAACACACAACAAAAGAACCAACCTCCGCAACATAGTTTGCACCAGATGACATTCCTGCAAGTGCCACGCACGGGAATATATTTCAACCTACCTAGAGGATACGTCTGGTTGAAACATATCCTGAGATGGTACGCACTTGGAATAACATGCCTTTATACATCAAGTATAACCCATGTTACTGCCCTGTTTTTCGAAGAAGGTCTTGGCCAGAGTACACCAAAATGTTTTGACAGTTAAAGGATCTGAAAAGTGGCTAAACTATGTGTACTTAGCACCCCCTCGTGGCCAACCCATGGTCGGCTACATGATTTCAACCATCCAACACTGGGCAGTCAAATTCAAAAATGTACCAGATATCATGGCACAGATGTGCCTCAAAATTTTTGAGTTGATGCTCGTCACCTTTCAGAACCTTTAGAAATGTCAAAGAACCTCACCTTTCGGCCCTCGGATTCAATGAAGGCAACCAGGATCTCGCCTACAACATGAACACAAGACCACCCATCAACGTTGTCTATGCATGGCATGCTCGTATCAAGTATCAACTACCCTACTTCAAACAAACATTTGAGGAAATGTTTATCACAGGGTTCCGGGAATATCATTCTGAGATATTCATACCCAAACCATCTCACCTATTACAACTATTTGCGGTTGAACAGGCTCTACACTCAGAATAGCTACGCATGCCACATCCGGAGGTAACCGGACCAGTAGACTGGGATGCCCTACTCACTGATTTGGCCAAAGGCTTGAGAATAGAAGAACATCACTTAGTCACAAATGTCGTGGAGTACTACATCCAACGGTCCACACAACAAGGGTCTGTCAGAGACGACAGACGCGAGAGAGAGAGAAGTGTTGGCAGTGGTCAGGGGGGTCAAGGACTTACAAGACAAGGGAGCCAACGAGAAGGTCCAAGCAGGCAAAGCAGTCAAAGAAGATCTAGCAAATAGGCCCATCATTTTTCTTGCATTAATACTTCCCAAATAGTGGTTTTAGTCACTTTACACCATTGTAAATACCATTCCACCTTTCTATAACTCCATTTTGTGCAAGCCAAGTAGTAGAGTGATGGCACATATGTTTCTTGCTAGCTCACTCATTCGCAAACATTAGGATTTTGCTTAAGTACTTTTCTTTATATATGGTACTTGTTGTATTGTTGTTTTAGGTCATTCTTGTACATTACTTTTATGTAGTAGAAGAAGAAGAAGAAGAAGATCATTCTTCCTTGCAACAATATGTGTGTGTGCTAGTCTTTGAGTGTAAGAGTGTGTGTGTGAGATCTCTTCCTTATCTCCTTCCTTGTGACATGGTATGAGAGCCAGTGTGGCTATAGAGAGCTTGTGGAGAAGGCCAACAGTGAAGAGTACATGAGAAGGCATGGAGAAAGCACGATTCACAACGAGCTCAGATTGCTACAAAAATTGGCATGAAAATAGAAGGCCTCAAAATAATTTTGAGAGTTATCCCTTTCGGATCACTTGTTCATGTTAGATTTCACTTTCAAAGCCATCTTGACCTTTGTTTCGAGCCCCCAAGGTGGGGCCCATAGAAAAACTAGGTCACTTTGCAAAACTGCAACTTTCATTGTGCTTGACAACATTCATATATTCTACATCTAGAATTTCACGTGATTCTCTGTACTATTGATACACAAAAACTATGTTTTTTTGAGATCGAACTATCACATCATAGTGCAATAGTGTTCAAGAAGGAGTGCTGCTTGTAGTGTTTTTGTAGTCTTGTGATGTGACTTGTTGCAGAAATGGAAAACGTAGATGGAATGAGTCAGCTTATGAGCAATAACCTAGATTAGAATAACTTCCATGCTTGGAGATTTAGAACGATGAATTTCCTCATGGGAAAAGGCTACTAGAAGTACATCGAAGGAGAGAATGAAAATGCTCCATAATTACTTGAGAGGAATTAGACTGCAAACCATTAAGAGCATATGAGGATTCGAATCAAGAAGCATCAAAGGTAATGTATTGGCTATTTTTTAGTATAGTGGATAGCATGGTTAGGCACATACAAGATGCCAAGACTCCGAAAAAGGCTTGGAACAGTTTGGTCACTTTGTATGAGACTAATACAAAGGCACAAAAATTTGCAACTTAAGAACAAGCTACAGACATTGGAGAAAAAGGGCGTGTCAATAAGTGACTACACCCTGAAAAATCAAAAGCATATGTGAGTCACTTGCATCTATTGGCGTGAATGTAGATGATGATGATAAGGTGGAAGTGTGCCTTTGTGTTTTAAGAGCTACATATAAGCATTTGAAAACTTCTATACAGACCAGGGAAAATATTCCTAATTTTCCTAATCTAGTGTCCATGTTGATTATTGATGAAAAGAGTCTTGGCAAGGACTCGAAATCCCAAAGAAAACCTAGTTCTGAGAAACTATTCTAATCTGGTAGAGTAAGAAGTAGAGGTAGAGGCTTTGAAAGTAAAAGAGGAAATAGTAACCAAGACCAAGGTCAACATTAGAGTCATGCAAGAGGTAGAGGAAATTTTCTAGGTAGGGGGAGCCAAAGAGGCCATAGAAACTTCCAAAGAAATGATTCCACTAATGATAGTAAAGGATGCCCGAATTGTGGTAAACCTAGACACTTTGAACATGATTGCAAGTTGAAGAATAAAAATAACAGAAGGCAGCAAGACAACTATGCACCCACAAATGCAAATGATTCTGAGAAGCTATTCATGGTTCAACATCATATGATGAATACAATATCTGCTAATGTTTCAAACTCAAATGGTAATGTCTGCTATGTTGATTGGGGTGCTTCAAATCAAAGGACCAATGGTTTACTAATTTACATAAATTGCTAGTTCTTGGAATGTTGAAACAGGTGATGACACATTACACCCTATTGAGCATATAGGAAACATAGCACTATCTATGGAGGATGGGAAGGTAAAACATCTTACTGATGTGGTGCATGTTCAAATATAACAAAGAATATGGTTTTTGTTGGACAAATGGTTGACCACGGATTACAAGTCAGGTTCAATGCTAATGGGTTATATGTAGAAGAGTACAAACAGGATGGAAGATTGATTGTGAAAGGAAAAAAAAGTGGGTAGGAGATTCACCTTAAATGTGAAGATTCCTAAAATGAATGCAGCCATGTTTGCAAAAGGTGCAGGTGTCATTACTCATAGATTTCGTTCTCAGTTTTCAAGTAGGTACACACCACAAGAGAATGGCATTGTTGAACGCAAAAATAGACATATTGCAGAAATAGCAAGAGCTTTGATGGATGGGAAGAATATGCATCATTGTTATTGGGCAAAAGTTGTGCATAGTATTGTATACATCACGAACAAACTCTGACTATTGTTGTACATCAAGTTACACCTGAAGAGAAGTTTATAGGTAAAAAGCCAAACTTATCACATACAAAAGTATTTGGCTATATTGCATATGTACATGTTCTAGATGAGTTGAGGACGAAGCTTGATCCAAAAGAAAAAAAATGTATCTTCATTAGATACTCTCTTGAGCAAAAGGGGTAAAAATGTTATAACCCACACATAGGACAGGTGAAGGTAAGTAGAAATGTGGTGTTTGTTGAGAACATTTGTTTTTTATTTTTTTTGTAGGTGCATGTCCCAAATTATGTAAATACATTGGGGACGTCTTCAAATACTTCATGAAGGCTCATATTATTCATAAAAGATAGCCAAAGCACCATGTGAGTTCTAGAACATGGTGAGTCAAATCAGTGAGTCACAAGGGAGCTACAGTGGTGTCCTAAGGAAAGGCCGATGTGACTAGTTCTCAAAGTCCATCAATACTTGCTTATTTGAGAACTTGAGTCATGTAATACCTCTACCCAAGTTTCTACCACAAATTTAGATTTATTAGGAAGGTTTCATGTTAGTTACCCATGTTATAATAAGAGGGGAAAAGTCGTGATCTTGTTGGAAGCCCAAGAGTCATATGTGTATCTCTACGCTATTGTAGTTTTGTATGCAGACATTGTAGAGATTGAAAAGCTTGTAGCTCCCTCATTATATATGAAAATTACATGTTTGATGGCTCATTTGAAAGCTCTTAGTGTCTATTTGCATATTTACTAGTGGTTGGATTTTTTAGCTTAGAGAAGTATGCTCTCCAAGTAGTGTGTGTTCTCGTGTTCACCTCTGTTGAAGGTCTCCATTAAACGTCAAACTTGAAAAATCATATCCCATTGTGTATTTAGTCAAATTGAGTGTTCTTTAGCTCATTGGAAATTTCTTAGTGTCTAGTATATGTGGTTAAAACAGTTATTAATAATTCTAAGTGAGTAGAGAATAGCAAGCTCTCCAACAATGAATAGTTTTCTACACATAAGTTTGTGAGAAGGTCAACTAGTTCCTAGGGGTTGCACCTACTTCTAGCTATACTTTGGAGGTCAATAAACTCCAACATTGGTATGAGAGCAAGGAATTGAATCTTGAAGAAGGTTTAAATAACTTGACGAAGAATTGGAAGCTATTGGAGCAGAGGTTCATCATCGACACTACACAAAAGTAGAAGGAGATAGCAAGGAAGCATCTCAAGCAACATCCAAGCAAAGAAATGTGCATAAACTTCATTAAAAAGGTAAATCTCATACTTCTTCTTATCAAACATATCCAAAAGGAGGGTTAAAAGAGGAATTTTAGTATTTACACAATGGGTGATCAACATGCACAAATAGAGAAACTTGATAAGAACAATTATCAAGCATGGCAATTTAGAATCATAGCATACTTGCAAGGTAGAGGCTTGTATGGTTTGTTTGATGGAACAAATATCAAAACTATATTACTAGAGGATCAAAATCAGCAACAATTGAGGGATTTTATATTTTGGAATGAAAGAGACAAAAGGGTTCTTTTCATTTTATCACAAAATTTCAGATTCAATGGTAGGATACATACAAAATCTAGACACAAGTAGATATATTTGGCTTGCATTGGAAAGGTTGTATGCTATAGGTACAAGAGCAAGGAAGATTCAACTCAGAAATGAGTTCAATAACATAAAGAAAGATACAAGGACATCAGTCAATGATTACTTGTTGAAGGTTAAGGAGATTGCTGATCAACTAGGATCGATTCAAGCTCATGTGGAGGATGACCACTTGGTTGCACATACTCTCAATGGACTCAAAGATGATGAGAGATGGAAACCATTAATTACTTCAGATTATGTTAGAATATAATTACCATACTTTGATCAGTTTGTTGCTCTCATGATCACAGAGGAGATGAATCTAAATGGCTTTACTTCAAATAAAAAAGGATCTCAAGGACAAACTCTTTAGGTAGGATCATCAAGGAGGAAGCAGAGGTAGAAGAGGTTCAAATAGAGGTTGAGGAAGAAGGAGTGATGATCAAGGGACTTCAAGTGGCTCCTTCAACACAAGAGGAAGAGGAAGATCAAGTGCTAGAGGTACAAGAGGCTACTACAACTACAATCAAAGACAAAGGAGTGAAGATAACAACAAATGCTACATATGTGGAAGGTATGGACACTATGCTAGATATTTCTTTCAAAATGAGAATAATCAAGGTAGTAATCAAAG
This sequence comes from Ceratopteris richardii, assembly GCA_020310875.1. Lineage (NCBI taxonomy): Eukaryota > Viridiplantae > Streptophyta > Polypodiopsida > Polypodiales > Pteridaceae > Ceratopteris > Ceratopteris richardii. The sequence continues at coordinate 152,601,285 of CM035419.1, forward strand.
AGGAGGCTATTCGAAAAGAGGTAAACAAGAGGGAAATTATGTAGTTTAAGGTAGAAGTGATGATTATGATTCTCTTCTTATGATGAATGTAGAAACTAAGATGAATCGCAATAATGATGTATGGTATGTAGATAGTGGTTGCTCTAACCATATTTCACATGATGCTTCATGGTTTTCAAATATGCATAATCCTTCATGTAAAGGTCATGTTCAAAAGGAGATGATACAACACCTAAGATTATGTAGGTTGGAGATGTTGTTATGCAGGATAAGAGCAAGGCAAATTGTTTGAAAGATGTACTTTATGTACCAACGATCACTAAGAGTTTGATGCCAGTTGGTCAAATGGTAGAAAAAGGTTTGCAAATAAGATTTAATAATGCAGTTTGCTTCATTGAGAATCCAAAGAAAAGGAGGTTAATTGCTAGGGGTAAAAAACAAGGTAGATTGTTTACATCCAAGGTAAACCCAAACCATACAAACTATTTCTCTTATGGTATGCATCAAATAGTAGAGCTTGATCCATGGCACAAAAGGATTGGCCACATGAATGTACACACGTTAAAGGCGCTATCTAAGAAGAGGATTTTTGAAGTATTACCTAATCTTACTAAGCAACATATGGTGCATCTCTGTGAAGCATGTCAAATGGGTAAGTAGAGTAGAGAGCCTTTCATGCATTCAAGCTATGTACACACTCGATTGCTAGATCTTATACACACAGACGTATGGGATACAACTAAAGAAGCATCCTTGGTTGGTAATAAGTACTATGTATCATTCATTGATGATCATAGTAGAGTTAAATTTGTGTATTTCATTAAACATAAGAGTGAAGTCTTTGATTGTTTCCAAAATTTCAAATCATTTGTCGAGAAGCAAACAAGAAGGTATGTTAAGAAGCTAAGATCTGATGGAGGAGGAGGGTATTTTTCTCAAGTATCTACTGATTTTTTGTATGAAGAAGGTATTAAAAGAGAATTTACATCCATGTACAATCCACAACAAAATGGAGTTGCAGAAAGAAGAAACAGAATCATAGTAGAAGCGTCTATAAGCATGCTAAATTATATGTGTTTGCCTAATTCTTTTTGGGCTGAAGCTCTTAGCACAAGTGTGTACATTATGAACAGAGTACCTACTGTTGGAGTTCATCATTCACATCATATGACTTATGGCATGGAAGGAAACCAGGTGTAAGTCATTTGAAAGTATTTGGTTGTGTATGTTATGAACATTTACCTAGTGAAGTGAGATCAGAACTTGATGTGAAATCGGAAATATATACATTTATTGGTTATGCAGATACTCAAAGAGGATATAGATGTTATAATCCTCATTCCAATAAGGTGGTTGTTTCCAAAAATGTAAACTTTGATGAATCACTTTCATGGTATATAGATAAGGAACTTTTTAAGTCATGAATGGAGACGAAGAAGATACAAGTGAAGGAGATGAGTTCTTACCTCTGCCCACAAGAAGTTTAAGTGATGAGGAGAGTGGTTTAGATGAAGGTAGAGAGCTACCTTTCAATGGAAGATCAAGGCAAGAGTTACCTGCAAGTGTTAAAAGTAAAGGTAAACTCAGACTTATTGAAGTTAATGATGAAGGAGAAGAAATTGGTAGTGTATATGAGTATGGAGAATCATCAAAATTCGTAATTAAAAAGAAAGAGCACCTACATTGGAGGTAAGAAGAACTTCAACAATGAGTAAGAAACCTCAAAGGTATACTTATGAATCTTTTATGAATACTCATTATGCCTTTACGATGAAGGTTGAGCAAGAAAATAAACCCACATGTTATGATGAGGTGAAATGAGATGAAAAGTGGGAGAAAGCGATGAAAGAAGAAATGGAAGCACTACAAGATAACAAGACTTGGAATTTAGCTCCAAGACACCAAAACAAAAGGTAATTAGTTGCAAGTGGGTTTTTAAGATTAAAAGAAATACAGATGGTAGTGTGTCAAGATATTAGGCTAGACTTGTAGCAAATGGATATGCTCAAACTCAAGGGTTGAACTATGAGGAAACTTTTAGTCCAGTAGCAAACATGGCAATAGTGAGAACTTTGTTGGCTTTAGCTGCAAGTAAAAGGTGGAATATATATCAACTAGACATAAAGAATGCCTTTCTTAATGGTGAGTTAAGTGAAGAAGTGTATATGTCACAACGAGATGGTTATGTTGATGCAAAATGTCCACTTTCTTGGGATTGATATTGTGTATGGTGATGAAGGTATGTGGTTAATACAGAGAAAGTATATATGTGATATGCTGAAAAGGTTTGGTATACAGGAATGTAAATTTGATTCTACTCCAATGGAATGTAATGTAAAGTTGAGTGCAAAGGAAGGTGATGAGTTGCATGATATGAATGCATATAGATCCATGGTAGGATCTTTGATTTATGCAACAAAAAGTAGACCTGATATATGCTATGTAGTGGGAGTATTATTAGAGTTTATGCATGAACCTAGAGTACCTCATATGCATGCAGCAAAAAGAGTGCTTAGGTATTTGAAACATACCATGAACGAAGGATTATTTTATAGTCATGATGCTTATATAACACTTAAAGTCTTTAGTGATGCAAATTGGGCTAGATGTAAAGATGACAGAAGATCCACACGTGGATATGTGGTAATAGTAGGAAACAAGACATTAACATGGAGCTCAAAGAGACATCCTACAATTTCTTTATCGTCTATAGAGGCTAAGTATAGAGGTTTCGAATTGGCTATTACTGAGGTCATGTGGTTTAAAAAGTTGTATCCTGACTTGAATGTGCAGGGTGATGTACCACTGATATATGGGGATAACTTAAGCAACATTCATATGACCTCAAATCCTATTTTTCATGCTAGAACAAAGCATATAGAGGTACACTATAATTATGTTCAAGAGAAGGCCATAAACAATGAAGTGCAAGTTTCTTTTGTGGGAACAAAGGATCAAGTTGCAGATATCTTCATCAAATCCTTGGATGGAGCAAAGCTTCAAAGATTCAACTATATTCTTGGCATGAAGGAAGTACCCTTTGAAACTTGAGGGGGATAATGTCCAGAACCTTTTTTTATTTATTTTTTTGTAGGTACAAGTTCCAGATTATGTAAATACCTTTGAAAAGTCTTCAAATACTTCAAGAAGGCTCATACTATTCATAAAAGATAGCCAAAATACCAAATGAGTTCTAGAACATGGTGAGTCAAATCAGTGAGTCACAAGTGAGCTGCAGTGGTGTCCTACTGGAAGGTCGATGTGGCTAGTTGTCAAAGTTCATCAATACTTTGCTTGTTTGAGCACTTGAGTCATGTAATACCTGCACCCAAGTGTTAACATGAATTTAGGTGTATTAGAAAGGTTTTAGATTAGTTCCCCATGCTAAACTAAGAGGGGAGAAGTCGTGATCTTGTTGGAAGTCCAAGAGAGTCATATGTGTATCTCTACGCTGGTGTAGTTTTGTATGCAGAGATTGGAGAGCTTGTCTCTCCCTCATTATATATCCAGATTATATGTTTGATATCTCATTTGAGAACTCTTAGTGTCTACTTGCATACTCTTAATTTTCATAATAATTGGATGTTTGAGCTGAGAGCAGTATGATATGCAACTAGTGTGTGTTCTCAGGTCCACCTCTGTTGAAGGTCTCCATTAAACCTCAAAATTGTAGAGGCCATATCGCCTTGTGTATTTATCCAAACTGAGTGTTGTCCTTTGCTCATTGGAAAGCTCTTGGTTGATAGTATATGGTGATTAAAACTATTGTAAAAATTCTAAGTGAGTGAAGAACAACAAGCTTTGCAATCATGATTGGTTCTCTTCACATAAGTTTGTGACAAGGTCAACTAGTTCCTAGGGGGTTTCACCTACTTTTAGCTATACCTAAACTCCAACAGTGCTTGATGAAATGTCAAGCTTCTTTGTAGATGCCAAAGAAGGACTGAATCTTGAACCAAATGAAAAAGAGAATGCTAAGAAATCAAGTGCAAAATTTCATGTTCTCAGTGGAGCCGGTGCATCACCAATCAATATTTCCAACTCAAATCCATAGAATGTAAGATTGTGTGGAAATTTCAATCCAACAAATTCATCGAATACATTCAAGAAAGGTAGAGAAAAGGCACATGCAAATGATACAATGAGAAGTGAATGAGGAACAAGAAGATCTAGAAGGATGCGAAAGTTAGTGCAATGATTCACATATGCCAGTTACATGGCTCGTCATTGTGCCTACATGACAAAGGTAATACAAGATGTTGAACCCTCTTGTTTTGAAGATGCAATTGGAAATTCATAGTGGGAAAACACTATGGATCAGGAGATGGTTGCACTTTATGGAAACGAAACATGGAAGTTAGTTCCATTGCTGCAAGGAAAGAAACCCATAGGTTGCAAGTGGGTTTACAAGTAAAGCACAATGCTGGTGGTAGCCTAAGCACATATAAAGCACGATTGGTAACAAAAGGATATGCATAGACATATGGCATTGATTATGAGGAAATGTTGAGTCCTATAGCTAAGATGTCTAGTGTTAGAGCACTTGTTGCATTAGCTACAACAAAAGGATGGACTTTGCATCAAATGGATGTGAAGAATGCTTTCCTACATGGTGAGTTACAAGAAGAAGTATACATGGACCAATCAAAAGGATATGAAGATTCAAAGCACCCAAAATATGTTTGCAGGTTGAAAAAGCCTTTGTATGGGCTTAAAAAAGCCCCTCATGCTTGGCATGCAAGGATTGTTGACTACTTAACCACCGTTGGGTTTTCTATGTGTGATGTTGATCATCACTATATGCAAGAAAGAGTGATGATGGCATTATGACTATGGCTATTTATGTTGATGACTTGATTGTAGGTGGTGATAATGAAGGAAGCATTAAAGAGGTAACACAACTTCTTATGTAGGAATTTGACATGATATATCTTGGTGTGCTACACTATTTCTTGGGCATTAAGTTTATACACACAAAAAACAGTTATATGGATGTCGCAAAGGCAACATGCCTTGAGTATGCCACAAAAGTATGGTATGGCTGGTTGTAAGCCAATGTCTAAGCAACTAGATCATAATTTTAAGTTAGATACTACATCAGGTGAAGCATTGGAAAATGCTACTATGTATAGGAAAATTGTAGGAAGTTCGATATATCTCACAATTACAAGGACTGATCTAAGCTACACTGTTGGAATTGAGAGTCAATTTATGTAGGTTCCTTGGAAGCCACATTTAGATGCTCTGAGGTGCACTCTACATTATGTGAGTGCTACTTTGGACTATGCATTGTTTTATGAAGTTGGTGTAGATTTAGAGGTTCATGGATACACCAATGTAGATTGGGCTAGTAGCATTCCAGATAGAAGATCTACTAGTGGCTTTCTATTCTCACACAAGAGTGTAGTGATTACATGGAGAAGTTACAAGCAACCCACAATCTATTGTGATAATCTTAACAGCCTACACTTAGCACAGAACCCTGCTTTTCATGCTAGACTGAAGCATATCGAGGTACATTATCACTTCATTGGAGAGAAGGTATTAGTAGGTGATATTGATCTTGGTTATGTGAGAACAGATGAGCAAGTTGCTGATATTTTCACTAAAGCACTTGGAGCAAAGAATTTGAAGATGTTTCGGAAGATGCTTGGATTAGAGGACATGATATTGAGCTTGAGGGGGAGGGTTGAGATATCAAGCTCAACATGTGATGATCCAGGATGACACGTATTACTTTTTCATTTCTCTGACATGTATAGTGCTGACACTGGTATATGTCAGGGTTACTTCATTGAGCTTTACTAGATTTATCTATCGAGAGTGACAACACATTTTTTTCTTGCCAGCTCACTCATTCCTGGACATTAGAATTTTTCTTATTTACTTTTCTTTATATATGGTACTTGTTGTATTCTTATTTTAGGTCATTCTTGTACATTCCTTTTATGTAATAGAAGAAGAAGAATAAGAAGAAGAAGAAGATCATTCCTCCTTGCCTCAATCTATGTGTGTGATCCTCTTTGAGTGTGAGAGAGTGTGTGTGAGCTCTCTTCCATATCTTCTTGGCAAGGAGGAGCTATCAAGCATACACCTCCTCTAGGCTCTTGTAGGTATAGACATAGTCTTCTTATACCAATTGTAACTCTTTCTCTACATATCCAATTCAAGAGATTTAAGGTGCATTCTGTAGCTTATGTACGTTTCTTACTTTTCCTAAGAGGAATTTCTTGAGATCAATCTTATGTGTAGAGAAATTGGAGTATCTTTGTAACCCTAAGTTTTCCATATCCTACATCTCTGCATAGTCGTTTCTGTACATAGTTTTTGACCAACCTAAAAAGATACATTTAAGTTTTTTTTATAGATTATTTGGAAAGCTTATGGACCACACTAAGTTTTCCTAAAATCTTAGGTAATTTGGATGAGTTTGAGGTAGGTGAATCAGAGTTTTGCTAGAGGGTAGCAGAAATGGTGTATGAAGGGACCTAGGTATTGGGTTCTTTTCACTTCTACTATGCAAATATGAGGGACTAAATTTTGTCGGTTGGTATCAACATAGGAAACATCCTTTGAGGAATGTAAAAGAAGGACACAAAAGCTTGGAAATCAAGGCTAAGAGGTACATTTCAGTGTAACCCTAATTTCCCATTCATTATGGCAGATCTAGGTCAAAAAGTGGAGTTGCTTGATAAAGTAAACTATCAACAATGGAGGTGTAGAGTCATGAACTACCTCTTGAGAAAAGGTTTGGGCCTATTTTGTGTGGAGATGAAGAAAAGCCCAATGTGGATCCCCAAGATTTAAAGATCACCAATCAAGAATTGAAGATATTGAATGATTGGGAGGAAAGGAATAAGAGAGCTATCTTCTACATATCATAGGTAATCTCTAACACTAGGATTGGTCATATATCAGATTTTGATCATGCTAGAGATCTTTGGGAGGCCTTAGAGAAGATATATGCAGCTAGTTCGACAAGAAGCAAAAGGATGCATCTTAAGAATGAACTCCATTCTTTGAAGAAAGGTAGTGATCAATCTATTGTTCTCTACATCTTGAGGGTGAAGGTGTTGAGGGAGAAATTGACATCCATTGGATGAAAATTAGTTGAGAAAGACCTTGTGCAGATTACTCTCAATGAGCTAAGAGGGGAAGACAAGTGGAAACCCCTTATTAGTACCATCTTCTATACAGATCCTCTACCAACTCTTGAGGAGTCCACACCTAGTGGCAGAAGAGGTTGCCATAGGAGACACATCCAAGAAGGATGGTCACTCACATGTCCTATATGCTAGCAACGGCAAAGGCAAGAGTGGCAAGAAAGGGAAAGGAGGAAAAAGCAAGTGGAAGTAGTCCAAAGAAGAGGATTCATATTCAAAAAGGAGATAGCAGGACATCATCTTCAAGGAAGGGCAAGAATGGCAAAGGGAAGAACAACCCTCATCAAGGTAAAACTTGTTTTATAAGTGTAAGTAGAATCGTATTTCTTCAAATTGCTCTTCAAGGATGAAAAGGCAAGAAGAAGGAGTAAGTGAACTATGCTAACAACTCCAAGACGGATGATGAGAAGGAGACCCTCCTCGCCATCGGATGTGGCTACACTAGTGATCCCAAGGATAAAAAGTGGTACATACACTCTAGATTCTCTAATCACATGTCATGTATGGAGGATTCTTTTGTAGATATGCAGGTCCCAATCTCACTAAGCTCTTGGAGCTTATACTCTCAAATGTATGGGGCCCTAGCAGAGAGGCGTCATTCGAAGTAGCTAGGTACTTTTTCACTTTCATTGATGACCACTCATGAAAGGTATGGCTATATGTTATCAAGGAGAAATCATAAGTGTTTTCATGCTTTCAAAAGTTTAGGTGCCGTGTTGAGAAAGAATGTGATGCACACATCAAGACACCCACTTATGGATTATGTTTTGCATAATGTAGCTTCTATCAAGTCTCGCTTCTCTCAAATCCTCCGTAGATTGGAGGTTTGACCAAGAGAAAACAATCTTATATTTAATCTCCACAAGATCTAGGTGGAGTTTGATTTTATCCTAGACATTTTTCTACTAACCATCTATAATTCTCCCTCAATTTCCCCATCTATATGAAGGATCCTCCATCATGTTGAAATCCCCACAAAGCATAATGTTGTGGGATAGAGAGACAAAAGAGCCATAGGTGGCAATCCTCTCTGGCTCCTAGTTGGGAGAATACATGGAGACAACAGTGATATGCAAGGGGTCCCCAAAGGAAGCAGCAATCTAGTGATGATTCTGATCTTCGGGGGTGTTGACAAGTCTATCAAACCAAATATTGTTAACTCTGATAGCAGCACCACCAACCCCCTTGGGGTATGTAGTGGTGATCGAAACATGAGTCGAAGAAATATGTTTTAGTCTTTTCTGAAGGTCCGCTCCGTGAATTTTGTTCTCTTGAATACAGATGAAGTCTAGGTTTAGGCTATTATCCAAAAACCACTGTCCAATAATAGCCGCTCTTGAGGGGTCAGACAACCCCTTAGAATCATTATCAAAAGTTAATTTCTTTGCGGGGAGGGGCCTTGTCCCTTTTCTTCTTGTTTTTCTCTTCCTCTTTTTCCTTTGAAGTGGAGGAATCTAGACAACGGATCTTGCTCTTAAGGGGGCTCTTCCATGTAATCTCCATCGGTTGTTTCCCTTTTTGATTCACCTTCTTTGAAAATGAACTTGGAACCTTCTCGAGAACTATAGATCCAATGATGGAGCTTTCACTGTCTTGGTTATCCTCCTTGTTAGTGGTGAATCTATCCTCTTTACTTGTGGTGTAGCCCTCTTGGTTATCTTCTTTATTGGTGGAATCCTCCAGGGTTTTTCCTTTAGTGTCCATGTCAAGTTGATTCCTTCCCCATGGGTAATCATACTCATTGATCTCCATCTCCAAGTTGTAGTGGATGTTCATTAGTGGAGCTGTATCAGTTGGGTTCCTCTCAATAGTCCGCTTCAGACTTCTTTTCCTTCTTCATCTTACTTTCATGAACCCTTCTAAGTCAATCTCCAAGACTTGATATTCCTACTCTTCCTCAAATTTTAGAGTATGATCTTGAGGCCTAACCCGCTCTTTCTACTTGTTCTTAGAGGAATTCTATTTCAAAGGACACTCTTTTATCCTATGTCCTTGAAGTCCGCAATGAAAGCACACGTATGGTAAATTCTTGTATATAATCTCCTGCTCCCAGGATTCCCCTTCATCGATGTCTATGGAACTATCTCATTTAGATCTATTTCGACACAAATTTGCACGTGCCATCTCGCATTCAATGAATGTTTCACAGCTTCATAAATGAAGCCCTTAACAACCTCTCTCCAAGCTAATGGCTAACCAATGGGAGTCACAATTTCTCTTAAGAACTCATACAAGAATAAGAGCAGGTTAGGAAGCTCTACACACAGCAGCTAGCAAAGCACTTTAGTTTTATTTGGAACAAAGTCTGGGAACCACTTAAAGAGGCATAAAGTAGATCTCCAAATCTACCAAGTGCCAACTTGTAACGCTTGAAATGTTGCCTCCTCATTCTCAAAGGACCAAAACCACGTAATTTGTCAGCAATAATTGACATTTGCACACAATCAAACTGCATTGCAACCACTCCTTATGAAACCAAAGACGTAAGGACTCTAGAGGGGGTCTTGGGCCAAACAATTGACTGATGAGACATGTTTTCTTTAATTCTTCTAGCTTCACCAAAATATCCTCCCTCTTAAGCGAAACAACCGAAGGCTTAACACCGAACAACTCCTTGGAGGCATCGTGGGTATCATTCTCTAACAAGGGCCCACATTGCTAATCACCAACAAATTTAATCCTCCAACCATGGAAGTTGGGAACAAACACCACATACACAAGAAAATCTCACACGAATGACCACGGACAATGGAAACCAAAACAACCGCACACACAAGCCCCAAGAGAAAAGAAAAAAAGAGCACCACAACAAAGCAATCTGGCCAAAGGAAGAACAACGATTAAACAAAACAAAACCAAAAAAGAAAGAGCACCTGGCCACGACGATTGAGTAACTAAACAAAGATGCAAAGGAGAAGCTTGAAACACTTTGGCGACCTTCAACAACTCGAGAAACCCTCAGCCATCAATGCCACCAAAGCTTTGGGATCAACTCATTTTTGTCGTGGCATAAACCGGAGACTTTGCATGATCCTACAATGGAAGAATTTATAAAGGTGTCTAAATACAAAGACTAGAGTGGGAAGATGGCTCTAAACGAAGTAAACATTGAAGTTTTGCAAGTTTTTGGCATTTGGTCGTTGGAACAAGATGTCATTGCTTTCATGGAAGCCGACCTAAGATGCCATTCGGATCAATGTGAGAGCAATGGAAATTAAGTCAAGATATCTTTTGCTTTTGTTCATCTCTTCTACGTATGTCCTTCTTCTTTCGAAATCTAAGGATGAGAGAGTTGGCTAGCGGCAATTACCATTGAGGAAACCAATTGGATGTTTTGCACAACCTCAATACATACGTTTTTTGAGCCTTTCCCTTATATCCCTTTTACATAGAGTCTTTTCAACTATACAGTTTGCAATATTGTGTGAGGAAAAAAGAATCGGATCTCCAAATGCATACTTTTCTTTAACTTGGGATACATTCTTTGAGGAGAGATCCAAGGGAAAAGAGCTCTATGTTTATATTGCATGAGCAGCGATCCAACGCAAAAGGTGTGTACGTTTAGGGATTATCCCATGTCCTTAAAGCTTTAGTCGAGCAATGGGCTAAACCGAGGTTCAACAATCCAGTGGCCTAATACGCACATGCATGACAACCCAAAGACTTTCTACCATTCAGGCTCCAACATCGGACCACAAATATAGATGCTCTACTGCTAAGCCATGCCTGCTTGACAATAACCACAAATCTTGAGCTCCATGGACTGGTGCATGTTTAGAGTTGCAAACATGGAGATGGTCCTTGTCCAAGTGAACGTGTCAAGTTTGATGTGAGCCACTACTCCTCTTTGATGTCTCTCTGTGTGCTTAGGCTACTTGACCACTACCGCTTGTCAAGAGAATAGTTATGCTCTGCACGCCTCCATGTATATTGTGGTCAACGATAAGGAATCCACAATTAGAAGAATGTACATATGTTAGAAAATGCGCATTCAAAAAGATGGAATTCAAGTGTATGACTTTTTCGTTGAGTTTTCCAAGAAGAGGCAATATAAGGAGGATATGTTATGAGAGCTCTCCGCCTGCTGAGCTTTGACAAATACAAATCATGCTACTTCTCTCGCCTATAGGATCTTTTTTTTGGAAATGGAAGTTGCACAATAGCTTATTCTCTTAGACTTTACTTAATAAAAAATACAATTGTACAACTGAATGGGCTTCGTACCCACGGGACATCCCAAATCTCACAAAGCAGGGGAAGATCAAACAAATTTAGAGAGCTCTACAAAGAAGGTAGATCACAGTGTTGTTTCCTTCATGTGGAACCCACTTGCTTTTAATCTTATTATTCTCTAGGAAAAACACTCTATGATATGTGAAAGGAGGGGTTTCTTACAATTGGAAATTCTTTTGCCTAATAGGAAAAGAGACTTTTCTAACAATCATTCTTTAGGAGGGTTTCCAAAATTGGGGGCACACCTCTCCTTCTAGATCTTCTAGAGGGTCTCACCTCTAACCGCATTCCAAAAAGATGAGCAACACCCAATCACTTCACCCACCAATGCTTGCTTCTAGAGGATTCGTCCCTAAAATTGCAATATATTCTCAAGGATTCATCCTTGAAACTGCAAGATATTCTGAAGGGTATGCTAACGAGATATTGTGATGCCTTGCTTTAGGTATTAATGATGTCTACCAATGATACCTGGTGGATGTCATGTGAGGGTTGCATTGGGTAGCTGTCATCATGCGTAGCACATATCACAACCTCTCGTAGGTATTGCAATATTCACAATGTCTATGGAGTTTTCTTCTACATGCTTGATGCTGAAATTCTAGGTCTATGATACTCGAGTAGGTGCCTTTGATACTAGACAAAGTTATCTTGATGCTTTAGCTTGGGTGTCCTTGTATGTGACCATGATTATTTACGTATCACAATGTCTGGAATTAAGTGTTGTAATCTATTGATTAAGGATATTTGGATGCTTAAAATGAGCTATATATATTTTCTTTTCCTACTACATACACATGTTTCTAATCCTCTATTTCTCTTTGACAATCAAGATGAATTTCTACGCATGATACGATTGAGATCATGGTCGCACATGCGTGGTTTTCTCACACATCTCCTCATGATGTGTGAATCTTTATAATACTTGCATTAAATGTAGACGTAACAGGCTTTACTATATCTTAAAATTCAGTGGTCAATCGAAATTTGTAGAAGTTGCAGCAAGCTCGCAAATATTTCATAAAATTTATCTATGTTATAGGTTTGTTTCTCAGCCGCACACACTTTAAAAATGACACCCATTTCCCCTCTCAATGTCACACGTAAGGAACGTTCTCTCATATCCCATTGCTCATATGACATTTAGGAATATAATCATGTTATTTCTTCTCCTCGAACTATGTCCAAGCAGTCAAATTCACTCTTAAATCAAGAGACATCTCCACACTGTTTGTGCATAGGTGAAATCAACTGAAACAAAAACATTTGCACTACTCTCTTCGTTTACCATCCTGCAACTAGACTCTTGAACAATGACATGCGAACCCCAAGCTAGGTACTAACTCTCTACCAATGGTTTGGAAAAGTGTTGCATTATTCACTTACAAGGACCAATATCCGCTTGTAAGAGCAAATTCTAGTGGTTGTTGATAAAATTGAAGTTGTCTATTCATGAGGTACCATGGCGATGTGTGCAGAAATGTAAATCGTTATAAATCTAATGGTAGATATGCACGATTCCATGCTCAGCTACTCCAATCTCTCTATCAAACACTACATGCTTTCACAACACACAAGTAGTAGAAAAATGATAATGTCTACCGGAAACTATGAGTGATATTTTGCGCAACCTCAAAACATAAGCTTTTATGTGCCTTTTCCTTTCTACCGCTTTTACATAGAATATCTAAGTGATACCATTTCACAATTTTGGGTGAGGGAAAAAGAATTGGACTTTAAAGTACATACTTTTCCTCAACTTGAGATATATTCCGTGAATGGAGATCCAAGGGAAAAGAGCTCTATGTTTATATTCCATGAGTAGAGATCCAACGGAAAAGGGCTGCATGCTGAAATCGTGAGAAGAATAATGTGAAAGAGGTGTGATGCACATAGTTTTCTCATAGCGCTGACCATTCCTCAGCGTTGACATGGGTTCATTCTCTAGAGGGCATAGACATTAACACGAGTTTTCTCATAGCGCTGACCATTCTTCAGCGTTGACATGGTATAGAGCGTTGACATTAACACCAGTTTGGTACCAAAACATGACACTTGAATTCGACCCTTATTGTGTACACCGAATGTTGTCCTTTTTTTCCTCTCTTTTACAATATACACTATGAAGGAGCATTCAAGGGTGTTGAATTTTTGGTACCAAAACATGGCACTTAAGTTCGACTCTTATTGTGTACACCGAATGTTGTCGTTCTTTTCGCCTCTTTTTTTCGAAAAGTAAGTTTGGCCTTGGCCTACTCTCCAAGATTTTAATTAAAAAAGAAAGAATAAGTTACAAATGAATGGAACTAGTGCTTTGGGACCCTCCCAAATCCCACAAAGGAGCAATATACACTACGAAGGAGCATTCAAGTGTGTTGAATTTTTTATTTTTGAAAAAAACGCTTTAAATTAATGAAAATGAAAAAACTACAAGAGAATTTGAGAGGTACAAAGAAGAGTAATGAGCTTTTTGTCCCCTTTGTGAAACATCCACTTACTTTTCATCTTATTGTTTTCTATTATGAACACCTTGTGGTGTATCAAAGGGGGAGAGCTTTTACAGTTTCAAATCTTTGTACTTAGAAAACTAGAGTTTTTTCAAGAGACCAATTTTAGGGGAGTTATCAAAGTCTTTCCCACATTTTTCCTTCTGAACTTTGACAAATCATGGCTCTTCTTCTATCTATCATGTATCTATGTGCCATGTTGTGTTTAGTATTACTCTCAAGTGCCTTCCATGGCTTCTTCGATGTATCCAAGTCTTGGATAGGTTCAACCATGTTATTGCTGAAACGAATGTGGTAGAATGAATATTACATTCTTATAGCTCTCATTCCAATCTTCAAAAGGTCTCTTTTGATCATTCATGGTATTTTCACACATATGTGGTTTGAATTTTGTGCCACTACTCAAATCTCCAAACGCCATTACTTATGACGTGGTTCCGAATTTCTAACCTCTATGGTTCGTGAATTTCCTTCTCTATAGTTTTTGGTTTGACCATTAAACTCAGCCACCCTGTTTTTTATGACTTCCTTACCTTGCCCTTGAGGTTATAATGAGTTCAAGGATGTAATGTCCAACTCTCTACACATGCCTTGACTTCTTTCCTAAGCTAGCTCTTTCGATTCGTTGAAGTCATTGTATTGATACCTGCAATAGGTCGAAAATTTTCTTTCACTTCCCTTTGAAGGTCCAAGACTTCATAACACTTCAGTATCACAAATGCGAGGTATTCCAATCCCAAGAAAAATTATGATTGATCTTCCGAAATGTCAAAAAGAAACCCTTATAAGTTACAAGAAGTTGTCTTTTACACCAACTTGCCCCACTCATGTACTTCTTATACCTCCCGAAGCTCAAAATTTCTTTTTTTTTTATATATAAAAGGAAGTTATACCTTGGCCTATTCTCCCGAACTTTAATTAAAATAAAAGAGAAAAGTTACAAGTGAATGGAACTAGTGCCCATGGGACCCCCCAAATCCCACAATGCATGGGACAAGTTTGGTAAGCTAGAGGGCATTACAAATGAGGTGGACAAATCTATCATCTCCCTCGTGTGAGACCCATCTTGGTTTCAACTAGTTATTTTCGAGGAGATAAATACAGTGATGTCTAAATGGTGGAGATATCTTATCTCAGGAGATTCTTTTACCTAGAAGAAATAAGGATTTCTCAATCGATCATTCCATTGGAGTTTGGCCAAAATGGACAGCACATCGCTCCCTCCAAATCTTCTAAAGAGTCTCACCCCTGATGGCATTCCACAGCCTTAACGAGCAGCCAATTGCTTCACCCAACAGCATCTATTGCCAATTGATTTGGTGCGTGGGTCTCAATCCCCGCAATGCATGATGCCAGATAACACGTGACTTGGGGCAATCGAAGAAAAGGTGAACTAAATCTTCGATGCAGCAATGGCAACGCTTGCACCATGGAGGCACACCACAAATTTTGTTAGCCCTTGCATTGGACCAGATACCCTTATGCAAGATGTGCCACATGAGAATGGATTTTCTGATCTCAATTAGGGGGTGCCAAACAGACATGAACTTTAGTTCCCATCGAAGTTTGCTCCAAGAAAGGCACCACATCTTGTTGAGGGTGTGATGAACATCTAAGTTCTCTTTGAAGTTGGGGATTCTTGATAGTTCCTTACCATTGCTCCATTTGAGGCCCTCCAGGCAAGGAAGATCCTGTCCATAGAGAAGGCGGGTAGTTGAGCGGTCCCATGCTAGACACCTACCTGGAAGAAGAGTCCATTCCTCGAGGGTAACTCGATGACTCGGGTCTAAGTCTTCGAACCTAATCCATGAGTTGGTCTCTTGTTTCCAGAGCTATTTCCACTGTTTGAACCCCTTGTTCCATAACTGCTTAGCAGTTTGGAGGTTCCAAGACTCCACCCCCCTAATGATGATGATCAAGAACCAGATAGAGTCATTTTGTCTTATCCCAACCGCCCACTTCCACTCATCACTGATTCTGATGAATTGTTTGGCCTTGTTCCAACTCTAATGAATTGTTTGACATTGCTCCAAATTTGATATATCGTATAGTTCTTCCCATAAAATAGACTCATTCATTGAATGAAGTTACATCGAGAGGAACTCATTACATGCTTCTACAAGACATCACTCAAAAAGTTGTAAACTTGGTACATAACATGTAGTACAATATACGTGAATAAAATTTGAAATAAACGTGAATAAAATTTGAAACTTTTTCCCTCCCTACAACTTTCTTTTTATTATTTCTAGTACAATAAACGTGAATAAAATTTGAAATAAACGTGAATAAAATTTGAAACTAGTATCGCTTTCAGGTGAATCATCAACCTCATTCAAATTCAAATTTATGTATAAATACATCTTCTTCAAGTTATAGGATATCTCGAGCTATTCTCAAAGATTTGGACTTCAACTTTGAGCCTACATTGTATTCACTTCAAGTGAGAGTAGTCCTAAACATCTCCCATGTATCATATGTTCAATATCATACACATCTTGGTTCATTTACCTTGAGAAGTCATTCTCTCTTTGAACATTTTTTTTCTAACCTTCAACTCCCAAAACACAAGGTTTAATCAACTCTTGAAAGTCAAAGTTATCTATTTTGATACAATCATTTGGGAATGATGTCACAAAGTACTTGGGGACTCTTTATGAATATTTGGGAAGCTAAGGAGGTATATTAAGCATCTCGGAAGTCATGTTGGTTGGTGTAGGGCACATTTGTTTCAACACCACCTCATCTCTCTGCATATCCCATCACCTCTTCAGAATTAAAAACCCAAAAAATGAGTCAAAAACATCATGTCACACATCGCCTATGCAGAACTCTTTGATAATAAGCCTCAATGGATGCATTCAACTCATATTCAGTGCACAAGGTCTTTATATTTTCTTCCTGTTTTAGTCTTGTACCTATATAACCAAGGTGCCTCCAAATGAGTAATCACTAGTCAAAAACCTCACCACAACCATCAATTTTTATTTGAGACCATGTTTTTCAGCAACGATGATAACCTTACGACACGCGAGTTATCCATTCAAGGATCCAAAATGTCAAAAAAGTCTCTCACAACGTGTGAATAGTGTTCATATGTGGACCTACAATTGAATAAATGACATCGCTTGCATATGCGATCGAAAGGAGAAAGAGAAACCAAATGTGTATCTAACTGCATAAAAGAATTCTCAATGCTTTTCACGTCTATACTTTTTTAGTTCTTGTATGCTATCTTCAATTACTTTGTCTTTGCACATGAATAAGATAACTCTTCCTCTCACTCAATTGTAATAGCCTTTTATTGCATATTTGTCTTAATGTGAAGGTTTTGTGTTCTCGAACTAGCTACTCATCCATGTGGAAATCACTAACTCATTCATGTTCAAGTCTTATTAAGTACATGATTTTGCACAAACTAGCTTAGAATCCTATTATTTTTATATCTCAGAATCATATTATTTCTTATTATTTCTATATGATTTTGCACAAACTAGCTTAGAATCCTATTGTTTCTATATCTCAGAAACATATTTTTTCTTATTATTTTTATATCTCAAAATCATATTATTTCTTTGTCTTAGAATCCTCATTACAACCACTCTTTGAGAGCATTGCCTATGTTTCGAACTCTCACACAAGCCTCAACGTCTTTAGTCTTGAGCTTGTCGAGGTGATCGTGAGGCTCGGGAACCGTTTTAGGATAGAAGCTTATCGTCTTGCATCTCCAGCCCGGTTATTGATGCCTTTTAGAGCATCATTTGTGTGGTCTCTTTCAATTTTTTTTTTTAATAAAAGGGAGTTCGGCAATGCCTACTCTCCTTGACTTTAATTAAATAAAAGAAGAATACAAGTGAATAGGACTAGTGCCCTCGGGACCCCTCAAGTCCCACAACGGGGGGGGGGGGGGGGGGGGCAGCACAAACACGTCATGAAGTCGTACCTTTATGGTAGACCATACAAAGCCTACATGGATTTATAGAGGAGGTTGATAATCCTCGCATCCCATCATGCGGAGCCCACTTGGTTTTAAGCTTATTGTTGACATACTGAAGCTCTTTGTGATGTCTGAAGGGGGGTGTTCTTATAGTTAGCAATTCTTTTGCCAAGAATGAATAGGGACTTCTCGATCGACCACTCCTTGGGGGTATTGCCAAAGTTGTGAGTGCATCGTTCCCGCCAAATCTTCCAAAGGATCTCTCCCCTAATCACATTCCACAATGCCACAGAGTAGCCGATCGCTTCACTAATGAGGGCTTGCTTCCAATTGATTTCTTCTCTGAGCCCCAAAGAATGGCCAAGGACCCTCCATAGCCAAAGGGATTTCGAGCAAGCAAAAAAGAGGTGACCAATATCCTCTTTGCTACTGCAACAACGATTGCACCAAGGCCGAACACCACAGATCTTGTTAGCTTTTGCATTGGCCGATATTCCACGGTGTAAAATTTGCCATAGGAGGACCGAGTTTTTGTTTTCAATGAGAGGGTCCCAAATAGACATAAATTTCATATCCCATCTAAGTTGCATCCAGTTGAGACACCATTTCTTGTTGAGACTAATGTCAATGTCGTTGTGAGCTTCCACATATGGAACTTGGAGAGGTGATTGCCATTATACAATTTAAGGCCCAGAAGGTCCCGAGCGTCCTGTCCCATAAGTAGTCGGATTTTAGAGTGGTTCCAAGCATGGTGTCTGCTCAATAAAATATTCCATTCCCCGTACGTGACTGCAACACTCGGATCAAGGTCCTCAAAGTCCACCCATCTATTCATATCCTGTTTCTAGAGGTACTTTCATTGTTTGAATCCCTTATTCTAGATTCTGTTGGCACTTAAGACATTCCAGGGCTCCATGTTTCTCATGCCTTGGATCGGGAACCAAATCAAGTCATTTTGTCTTAAACCTATAGCCCACTTCCAATCTTCATTGATTCTAATGTGAGGTTTGAATCTCTTCCAACAGTTCCACAAGGATCTTACCAGGATTGATCCTTTAGGTGAGACCGGAATTGGAGAGAATAAGAGGGTGAGGATGTTGAGGTTTTTCCATCCAGGGTAGCCCACCAAAGTAATCGTGTTCGTGTTTCTAAAAATTAATGTTGCCCAAGAGGAATCTCTGTTGCACCAGGCTTTAATCATCCACTTTGCTGCAAGTTTATTGGCCATGCTGCCAATGACCATAATGCCCTGACCTCCACTCTCCTTTTGGCTAGTGCAAATGGACCATTTGATTTTAGGCACCACCCTCCTGTTATGGTCCCCAGTCCACAGAAAGTTCCTACAAATACTTTCCAATTTGGCTAATTCTTGATCCTTCCATCTCCAACAAGAAAGAAAGTATGTGATTGAGGATATGAGGAACGTGTTGATCACCATGGCCTGACCAACAAGATTAATTTGCAGAACACTCCAATAGTTAAGTTAATTATTAAGTCTGGTGAGGACCCAAGCCCACCTTTGTTCCAAAGGAACACCGAATCCCATTGGGATACCAAGAATGTGAGCGACTTGACCGGATTGAATGTCTTGGCATCCCTGCATCGTGAGGAGATTGGGTTGATTCCCTTTGGTCTCTTTCAATTCTTATCACCAACATGTGAAGCTTGTTTATTGATCTGATACCATATTGTTAGAAATGCATAGCCATGCCGGCATGTCAACGTGCAAGTATACGCATAGACAAAGACAAAGAAGAGAGAGATAGAGAGAGAGAGAGAATCAATTCAGGATAAGAATCACGTGCTCCATGGCATGGCACAGTACATACATTGTACTTTTTTTTAATATAAAAGGAAGTTCGGCCAAAGCTTAGGCTCCTTCACTTGATTTAATTAAAAAAAAGTAATTGTACAATGAAGGGGCATAGTGCTTTCAAGATCCCCATATCTCACAAAGTAGGGGTAGGACAGCCTAAAAGTGCATTAGTGATGATAGCCATGATTCGAAAAACTAAGTAATAATGGGAGTTACAAAGAAGATTAATGATCTTCTCATCACCATCATGGGTGGTCCATTTGCTTTTGGTCTTGTCCAAGACTACAATCCTATGGTGTCTAAAGGGAGGGGAGTTCTTACAATTACATATTCTTCTACATAATTGATGAAGGGATTTATCAATCGGCCATTCATTTAGATGATTATCAAAGTTGGTCACACATCTTCCTTTCCATATCTTCCAAAGTGTTCACCCCCTCATTGCATTCCATAAGGTAGAAGAACAGCCTATCGCTTCTCCAACTAACGCTTGCTTCCAATTGATTTGACTTTGCACACTCAAAATCCTTGCAACAGCCTACAAGACCAAGTGACTCTTAGGTTATGAAAAAAAGAGGTGACTGGTGACTTCCCTACCATGGAGGCATCGCTTACACCACTAAGGGGCCCTTTAAATCTTATTATCTTTCACAAACTTCAATTCCCATGTGATACAGGTCTAGTGAGGGCAACATCTTCTCTTAAAGGAGAGATGCAACTGTAGGGGTTTCTTGGCATTCATTGCCTTATCTGATTTCTTACCATCGATCCATCTTAACCCTTCAATCTGCAAGGGATCATGTCTCAGAAGGAGGTGAGTCTTTGAGTTCTCCCACAAACTGATTCTCTATCTTAATAGGCACCAATCTTCATAGTCAACTCTTCTAGCCGAGTCTATGTCATCAAATCTACTCCATTGTCTTCTTTCTTAGTTTTAGATATGTTTTCACATACAAAATCCTTTGTCCATAGCATCTTTTCCCTTTGGAGGGTCAATTTTTTCGATTCTCCAAATAGGAAACCAAATAGAAACGTTTTCTCTAATCCCGTCATTGACCTTGGTGCACTTTCCTTTTGTATTTCATAAAAATTCTTACGCTTTAAATGCCACATCATTAGTAGTGGCGTTTGGAGATTGATTAGTGGAACAAAACTAAAACCACATTTGTATGAACATCCTTGAATGATCAAAAAGAGAGGTTTCGAAGAGAACATGCCAGCTAGATACATAGACAGTGATAGTAATCACATAATAAGATATGTTTTGCGATCTTAACAAACCAAACACACAAAAGCCTATCGAAATAAGAGAAT
Source organism: Ceratopteris richardii (assembly GCA_020310875.1). Taxonomy (NCBI): domain Eukaryota; kingdom Viridiplantae; phylum Streptophyta; class Polypodiopsida; order Polypodiales; family Pteridaceae; genus Ceratopteris; species Ceratopteris richardii. Next base: position 152,622,255 of record CM035419.1, read on the forward strand.
ATATGTTGATCTTTGTTCTTAGTCCTCTCCCTCATTGAGTAATAGAGTTCGACTTTTCGAAAATCCAAAGCTTCCTATGTTCAGAAAATAACACAGTAAGCAACAAGTGAAAAAGCATTTCATACTTTTTTAACTCATGAAATAGACCCTCTTCACTATAAGCTTATCTTTGGCTGCGAGAGGGAATGTGACCATTATGTTGAAACGAATTGGGTTTTTTTTACCATTGTCATAGTAATCATTTCTTTTTAATTTAATATTCGAAAGCATTAAAATACATTGAATTTGTATGTCATAAACTATTTGTCACAGGCTCTCGCACACTCTCAAAAAGAAAATTAGACTTCAGAAACATATCAGTTGGAAACAAGTTTTGTTGGGAAAAGCGATCGGCTGTTTCGCGACTCTTTGGAATGCCGTCAGAGGGGAGGTCCTATGGAAGATCTGGCAGGAAAGATGTGCTTATAATTTTGGTGACCCCCCCGAGGAGTGGTCGATTGAGAAATCGTTGTTCCTCCTCGGCAAAAGAATCACCAACTGTAAGAAATCCCCCCTCCCTTCAGGCATCATCAAGTGCTCAAGTGGGCCCCACATGAGAGGGACGACAGGCTGATCAACCTTCTTTGTAGTGCCATTCTGGGTTTGGGGACTCTCGTGAGCACTAGTCCCCTTCACTTATAATTTTCTTTTAATTAATACAAATTCCGAAGAATAAGCCAAGGCGGAACTTCTTTTATTAAAAATAAAAAAAAACTATTTGTCAAAGGGAAGCATGGGAAAGTAGGCATCGGCAGAACTTCCTTCTGAAAAACAAAATTAAAACAATAACGGTAAAATATAATAATGAAATATTGATAAAAATAATAATAAAAATATTGGTCCATGGAAGGCCACATTCTAGAAGCGAGAGAAGAAGCATAATTTATGAAAGGGTCAAAAGGCCCAAACGTTTAATAAGGTACCGTCCTTATGTTGCCGCTTCTTGGAAACGGTGAAGGAAAAACTTCTATACTTGAATTCGATGTTCCTTAGTTCGGATTTTGTAAACATGTTTCTTTTGATTGATTGTGAGATGCTAGTCCTCAAATTTGAGGAAAATATACATAGAAGCGTGTAGAGCACATGAAGAATCATTCATAATTCTCTACACATGGAAGCGTGTAGAGCATATGAAGACTCATTCAAGCCTTTTTTCTTCAAAATCACTACTATTTTAAATTGAAAAGCGTCAAAGTACAATAAAGTTAAAGAGACATATGAAAGAGGCTTATAATCCTTTTTTTTTTTTTTTTCTTTTTTTTTTTTAAATGGAGGTTCAGCCGAAGCCTACTCCCCCGGACTTTAACTTTGAAATTGCAACTGTACAAGTTAAAGATAATCCTTTTTCTTGTTTCTGCATGATCCATTGGCTTTTAAATTTCTTTATTTGTACAACAAACACTCTCCGATGTTTGAAAAGGAGAACACTCTTATAGTTTTGAATCCCTTTGTGTAAGGAGTCTAGTGACTTGTCAATGGACCATTCTTTGGCGGATCCATCAAAATTAGTTGTGCATTTCTGTCTCCAAAATTCCATAGGGCTTCACCTCCATCATGTTCGAGAGGCATGTTGAACATCCCATCTAATACTAGATTCAATGTCCTTCCATTGTAATCTAGTCTCTTCTATCTTGGTTCCACAATACTTAAATTAAATGCGAGCCTTTGGACTAGATTTTCTTTGCACTTTAGATATTATTGGTATTGATTTCTCTTATCAAGAACCGAATTGAATCATTCTACCTTATGCTTTCCACCCAACTTCAACTTTAGTTACTAAACATCTTTCCTTCAGGATCTTCTAGAGTGCTTCACTGCTAATAGCATTCCATAGTGTGCAAGATTTGTCATTGACTTCAACGAGCAAAGCCCCCTTCCAGCTACCTTGGTGAACCAACAAAACGAGCTTCCCAAACTGTTGCCAAGTCACAAAGTTCCTTAATCAGGAGAACAATAGGTCAACCAAGTCTTCTCCACAGCTACAAGAAATTTAAACAAGTAGTTTCTGAATGGGATGTGGATTGGATGGGACTTCAAGTTCAAGGAGTTGTGGCATCGCCTTATTGAGAACAAGAAAACAATCTTCATGTGGCAGATTTTGTATCGGGTAATATGGAACAATGTCAGAAAATTTGCAATGTTCCCTTATGGTGCAAGAAATATAGTAGTCAAGTTTTTTTTGTAAATAAACCCCCGTAGAAGGTTCTATTGTTAGAAACAGTTAGAAAAGTAGTGGTTAGAATAAGGGTCATTGTAGACCACAATTTAACCAACTTCAAATATATTAACAAAGGAGAGGGTATAAGAGAAAGGAAGGGAATACAAAGGAGATCACAAGACCAAACTCCCTACCCAAGGAAAAGGAAAAGGGGCAGGGAAACCCAAGGGATAGTAATGGTCAAGTTTCCTAAGCACATAGAGAAGCACCAAAGAGAAGTGGCATACTCACGAAGCGTTGTGTACCTCCATGTTTGCAACTCTAAATATGCACCCAGTCCATGAAGGTTCAGACTTTTGGTCATTTTCAAAAAGGCATAGCACAGCAATAAAGCATTGAATTCATTATTGCTGGACTAATGTTGAAGCTCCTGTCGCTTTAGCTAAGTAATCCGAGGTAGAAAGTCGTTGGGTTATCATGCACATGGTTTTTGGGCCATTTGATTGTTCAAGCTGTTTCTCGATCAAACCAATATGGATTGCTGGTTATCCCTACCTTGTAAGGCCCAAAAATTAGAGCGATTTGATGGAGCTTCTATTTTGGAGACCCTATAAGTTCTATGAAAATCTGTCATCAAGTGCCCTACGTTATGGCATTTGATGGAACCTTTTTTTGGAGACTATAGAGTCAATGAAAATGTGCTATCAATGGTATGGATTACCATAGAGATTCTTATTGCCAACTACTCTTCAGCCTTATTTTCCCTTATTGCTTTCTTTCTTTTTCCAAAAGCGAAGTTCAGCATTTGCCTACTCTCCCGGACGTTAATTAAAAAGGAAGCACAAGTTACAAGTGAATGGGACTAGTGCCTTTGGGACCCCCGGAATCCCAAAAATCAGGGCAAAAACTTGCTGATCTAGAGAGTGTTACAAAGAAGGTTAATAACCCTCTCGTCCATCTTGTGCGGGGCCCAATTGGGTTCAATCTTGTTGTTCTCGCAAGAAACACTTTATGATGCCTAAAGGGTGGGGACCTCTTGCAGTTGGAATTTCTTTTGCCGAGGAGGAACAATGACTTCTCGATCAACCACTCTTTAGGTGGGTGTCCAAAATTGTAGGCACACCACTCCCTTCAAATGTTCCAAAGGGCTTCCCCTCTTATAGCATTCCACAGTTCTGCTCAAAAGTTGATCACTTCACCGAGCACTTGCTTCTAGGAGACTTGATCCTGTAGTCTCAAAATATTCCCAAGGGTCCACCAAAGTAGGAGAGACTTGGGGCATGCAAAGAAGATGTGACCCAAATCCTCAATGCTGCGGCAGCATCACTTGCACCACAATAGAGCCCAACAAATGCTGCTTGCCTTTAGATCGGTCCAGATACCATGGTGGAGAATTCGCCACATGAAAAGAGACTTTTTGATCTCGATGAGTGGATGCGAGATAGACATGAACTTCAAATCCCAACGCATCCTTGTCCATGACAGGCACCACTTCTTGTTAAGATGATAGTCCATGTTCACCTTGATTCTAGGAATTTTAAACAAGGAATCGCCATTGTGCCAAATAATACCCTCATGGCCCATTAGATCCTGTCCAATGAAGAGTCGGGTTTTTTATCTTTCCTAGGTGAGGCACCTGCTTTGAAGGAGAGTTCATTCATTCCAGTTCACTCTTATTCGAGGGCCTATGTGCACAAAGCTCACCCACTGGCCACTCTCTTATTTCTAGAGGTGTTTCCAATTTTTGAAGCCTTTGTTCTAGAGCCTCTCAGCATTTTGGACGTTCTAGAAAGCCACCCCCTGATGCCCGTGATCGGAAATGAGATTGAGTCATTTTGTATGATACTTGCTACCCATTTCCAATCTTTTGTGATTCTCACAAATTGTTTGAACTTGTTCCAACTCTTTCACAAGGAGTCCACAAGATTTGAGCCTTTACGGGAAACCAGAATCAGGGAGAATAAAAGGGTAAGGAGGCCCAAGTCCTTCGAAATAGAGAGGCCCACTAGTGTAATCATGTTCTTGTTCCTGAAAATGAGCCTCGCCCAAGAGGTCTCACAATTGCACCAAGCCCTCATGATCCGTTCTGCTAACAACTTATCGGCCATGCCTTCAATATCTGTAATGCCCAAACCCCCGCAAACCTTTTGGCTGATGCAAGTAGACCATTTAATTTTGGGAACCCCCCTTCTGTTGTGGTCCCCTTTCCAAAGGAAGTTCCTAAAAATTCTTTCCAATTTGGTCAACTCTTGATCCTTCAGTCTCTAGCAAGAGAGAAAGTAAATGGTCGAGGAGATGAGGAAGGTATTAATTACCATGGCACACCCTACGATGTTGATTTGCATGCCCTTGCAATATGCCAACTTGTTGTATAATTTGGAAAGGACCCAATTCCATTGCTGCTCCATCGAGACACCAAAGCCCATAGGAATACCAAGTGGGCAAAAGATGAGACCCCTGGGATAATTTGGCAACCATGGTTAACCAGAAGTTGAGGTGTTGGACCTATGATGGCTCTTAAAGTGGTTTTTGAGTGGTTTATTTTGGAACCAGATGCCTCACAAAATGTGTCCAGGCACCCCCAAAAGGTTTCAAAGCTGGTCACATTATTGTGCACAAATGCATTCATGTCATCGATGAATAGCCTCATGATCATCTCGCCATGGTTGAGGGGAAGAGAGAGACCTTTACTATGACCCATTTCCATATGATGGCTAAGACCCTTTGTGGAGATCAGAAAAAGTAGAGGGGCCAATGGGCACCCTTGCCTAATACAACGTTTTAATATGATAGCCTTCGATAATTGATCCATGATATTTATTTGCGTTTATGCATTCCCCAACAATGTAGTGATCATCTTTGACAATTTTCGACTATAGTCGAGGTCTTTAAGAGTTTAGACAATAAAGTCCCATTCGAGCCTGCCGTAGACTTTATCAAAGTCGATTTTAAGGAAAACCACATCTTGCTTGGACTCTTCACCAAAATCGAGACCTTCCCAAATGTCAAATATAGCTCCTAGTATTGATTCACCCTTGATGAATCCTTTTTTGTCCTCACGAAGCCACCTCTTCAAGTCGTAAGAAATTCTATTGGAAATTAATTTTGCAAGAATCTTGTACCGTGTTTGGAGAATCATGATCAAGTGCTAGTTTTCAATCATGTTCTTGTCACCTTTCTTATGCATAAACTTGAGGACACCATTGTTTAGGCATTCGGGAAGCGCACCAAAATCCAATGCCTCTTGCCAAACCAAGCACAATGGAGTGGCCACCACCTATTTGAAAGACTTCAAGAATTCATTTGTGAGGCCATCAGAGCCCAGGCTTTTCCCATTGGGGAGGGTATCTATAACTTTCAGATTCTCATTATCACAGATGGGTGCTTCAAGGAGAGACTTCAAATTATGTGGTATTCTCGAGTGAGAGACTCTCGAGATGGTCGCCATGCAATCCCGCCTATGGGGAGAAAGAGGCATTGAGAGTCCCAAGAGTTGAGTAAAGTGGTCGACAATGATAGCACTGATTTCTTCTTCTGTTTTGCATTCGCCCCATTGCTATCTATCAAGAAGGGAATGGATTCTCTTGTTTGCTTCCTCTTGAGGATGCCACACATCTCTTTAGCTGGCTTTTAAGCCTTACCCACCCACCAATCTTTAAAGTATACTTGCACATTTTTCATTTGAATTTCTTCCTCGTATCTCCGCATGCCTCTCATTTTTTGTAGTTCCGTTTGGCATTGGTAGTTCCCTTTGTTCACTTCGTCCTCAAGATGCAAGAGTCTCTGAGAAAGCTTCTCTCTCCACCTATGTCGAATGTTGCAAAGTATCTTGTGAGTCCTTACCAGAATTTGATGGGTCTTCTCAATTGCATCTCGTCCAGCTTTTGGCGGGTGAGGTGCCATTGGTGAACAGGAAGTTCCAAACCAAGGTAATTTCGTGATGGACAGAGGGAAGGGAGAAAGTCATCAGGTAAGTATGAAACCAAGGCACTTTCTTGAGCTTCACAATTGGTATGAAAGTGAGAATAAAAGGATAGTGGTCCGATATTGGAAGGTCAATGTGTTGGGAGACGGCACGTTGGCCCCATTGATGGAAAATGTTATGTGCAATATAACTTCTATCAAGTCTTGCTTTCCTCAAGTCATCCCCAGATTGGAGGTTCAACCAAGAGAAGCCATTCGTATCTTTAATCTCCACAAGGTCAAGGTGGAGCTTGATTTTGTCCCCGATATCTCTCTACTGACCTTCAATGGTACACCCCTATTGTCCCACCGATCCGAAGGGTCTTCAACCATGTTGAAGTCCCCAGAAAGCATCACGTTGTGAGAGAGAGAGTCCAAAGAGACCTCCCTGTTGGGGCATACATGGAGACCACAATGAACTGGATGGGGCCCTCGAAGGAGGGAGTGATCCAATGATGTTTTTGATCCTTGCAAGAGTTGACTAATCTACCAAACCAAAAAATATTCATTCCAATACATATGCCATCGGCCCTTCTGGGGTGTGAACTGGCCATCTAGACATGAGTTAAAGAGATGTGTTCGAGTCCTTTCTCAAGGTCCTCTCCCTTGATTTTAACCTCTTGAATACATACAAAATCCGGGTCTAGGCTATTATCCCATAACCACTAGCCAATAATAGCCGCTCTTATGGGGTCAGTCAACTCCCTCACATAAAATCATATGATGATCATTATTGATGGTTACCCTCTTTGCAGAGAGGGGCCTTGTCTTTTTTCTTCTTGGGTTCGTCTTTTTTCCTAAAAAACAAGGGGTACTCACCACATAACTTCCCCTTGAGGGGGCTCTTCCATGGCAAATCCAATGGTTGTTTCCCTTTATGAGTCACATTCTATGGGAGTGAATTTAACACTTTTTCTCGAAGTGTCGATCCAATGATGGAGCTCTCACTATCCAGGTTGTCTTTATTGCTAGTCATGAAGCCATCCTCTTTACCGAAAGCGGGTAGCGTAGGGGTTTAGAATTGTTTGGGACAAAGTCTACGAACCACTTAAAAAATGACATAGGGTAGAACTCCAAACCTTATAGGTGCCCGCGTGTAGCACCTAAAGCGCCATCTTCTCATTCTCAAAGAACAAAAGTAAGTGGTTCGCCAACAAAAACTAACATTTGCTCACCATCAAACCACGCGGGAACCACTCCTTACAAAGCGAGAGATGCACATACTCTAAAGGGGGCCTTCGGCCAAAGACTTGTCCAATAAGGCACATTTTCAGTAGTTCTTCTTGCTTCACCAATATAAAATCCTTGCTTAAGGATACCACCAGATAGCAAAATCGAGAGGATCCCCATCAGCCTCACAAGATCCCAAAAGGTGGGGGTCCCACATTCCTGACCACCAAGAAGCGAAGCATTCCAGCCATGGGAGCCAAGAGCGGCCAGCTAAACAAAACCGAGGGGGTCCAAACTATCGGCCATGATGAATGAGTGCTAATCAAGGGCATAAAGGGGAGGCCGAACCACCTTAACCGATAAAGCCAAAAATGCATCCCACCCGAAGACTCCAAAGAACCACGCCACCAGCAAGGAATAAGAACTAAGCCGCCAGCAAGGAATAAGAACCACTACAATGCCCCCAAAGAAACAATTGTAATTTAGTTATTTTTTGGAACAGGTCATCTATCTTAGCAAAACAAGTCCATTGAATGACCTTCTTAGGCAAATGAAACTTATGGTTGTGCATCAAGTATCCATGTGATGTCCCAAATCCCTTATTGCTTTCTCATTGAGAAGAAACAATTGTAATTTAGTTATTTTTTAAACAGGCCATCTATCGTAGCAAAACAAGACCATTGAATGACCTTCTTAGGCAAAGGAAACTTACGGTTGTGTATCAAGTATCCATGTGATGTCCCAAATCCCTAATACTCGAGCACAATAAAATACAGCCAACCATGTCTCATCCAAGGCCTTGGATAAAAACCCAATATCGAATATTAGAGAAATTGCTTTATTAGGTAATCGTTGTTTTTTTTTGTGGGGGGGGGGGGGGGGGGGGAGGAGGGTTATGAACTCGAAGGAAAGAAAATGAAGGATAATACTCGTTGTGCACAATGGGGGTCGAACCTGGCAAAGAGTCTTCTCAATCTCTGCTTTCTAGAGGAAATTCCCACGTCAACGGTAAAGAATGGTCAAGGCTAAGAGAAAATTATGTCCATGATACCATCTTCCTACAGAGGTGCTTTAGATCTTCTCTTCCACTAGTGCATCTCTTATGGGCACTCCACAATTCTTTTTTAGCTTTGAAATTGGTCCAAATACCTTCGTCGAGAGATTTCCACATAAGAACAACTTTTTTGTTCTCAATAAGTGGGTGCCACAGATCTACAATTTTTCACTCCCACCAAATTTTGGACCAATTCAGGCATCACTTCTTGTTAAGTGACCTATAGAAGTTGAGATTCCATATGATACTAGGAGGCACCATCATTTTGTTAATGTTAAGCCAATGCAAGCCTTTTTTTTAATATAAAGGAAGTTCGGCATTAGCCTACTCTCCCGGACTTGAATTAAATAAAGAAAAGTACAAGAGAAGGGGACTAGTGCCCACGGGACCCCCCAAATCCCACAAAGCAGGGGAAGCTTTTACAGAGCTTAGATGACATTACAAAGAAGGTTAATTACCCTCTCATCACCCTCATGTGGGGCCCACTTGGGTTTAAGCTTGTTATCGATCAAAAGGAGTACTTGATGATGCCTAAAGGGGGGGGATTTTTTACAGTTGACAATCCTTTTGCCAAGGAGGAACAGCGATTTCTCAATTGACCACTCCTTGGGGGAGTCACCGAAGTTGATAGCACATCTTTCCCGCCAGATTTTCCATAGGGCCTCCCCTCTGATGGCGTTCCAGAGAGTCGCGGAGCAGCCGATCGCTTCTCCCAGCAGGGCTTGCTGCCAACTGAGACGTTTTTGAAGTCTAATTCTCTTTCCAACCACCTGCCAGAGTCTGTTGGAGTTGGGGCAGGTAAAGAAGATGTGTGAAACATCTTCGATAGACCGGTAGCAGCGTTTGCACCAGGGAGGGATCCCACAAATTTTGCTAGCCTTAAGGTTGGTCCGGATTCCATGATGAAGAATTTGCCATAAGAGGACAGACTTTTTGATTTCTATGAGGGGGTGCCAGATAGCCATGAACTTCATGTCCCACCGAAGCCGCATCCATGACAGGCACCACTTTTTGTTGAGGTTAACCTGATAGTCGATCGTTTCTTTGATGTTCGGGATTTTTGATAGGCTATTCCCATTGTGCCATTTGAGACCAAGCGAGCTCGACATGTCGTGTCCCATGAGAAGGCGAACTTTGTGTCGGTCCCAGGCGAGACATCTGCTTTGCAAAGTGTTCCATTCTTCATGCGAAATGTTGATGCTAGGGTCAATATCCTCAAAGTTGATCCAGCGGTTGGTGTCTTGTTTCCAGAGATGTTTCCATTTTTTGAAGCCTTTGTTCCATAGCTTCTTGGCATTTTGAATGTTCCAAGATTCCACACTCCGGATGCCATGGATCGGAAACCAGATAGAGTCGTTTTGTCTGATACCGGCAGCCCACTTCCAGTCTTCACTTATTCTTGTGAAGCTTTTGACTTTATTCCAACTCTTCCAAAGGGAGCACACTAGATTAGAGCCTTTCGGGAAGACGGGGATCAGGGAAAACAGCAAGGTCAAGATGTCAAGATTCTTCCAATTTGGGAAACCCATGAGCGCCAACTCATTCTTGTTTTTGAAGATCAACTTGGCCCACGAGGCCTCCCCGTTGCACCAAGCCTTAATCATCCATTTGGCCGAAAGTTTGTTAGCCATGCACCCAATGTCCAAGATACCAAGTCCCCCACTATCTCTATGGCTGGTGCAGATGGACCATTTGATTTTAGGCACCCCCCTCCTATTGTGGTCGCCCGTCCAAAGGAAGTTTCTACAAATACTATCCAGTTTGGACAGATCTTGCTCTTTCGGTCTCCAACAAGAAAGGAAATAAATGGTAGATGATAAGAGGAACGTGTTGATAACCATAGCACGACCAGCAAGATTGATTTGCATACCTCTCCAATAGTTAAGCTTGTTTTCGAGTTTGGCTAGCACCCAGTTCCACCGCTATTCCATAGAGACGCCAAACCCCAAGGGAATCCCAAGAAGCCGAAAAATTTGGCCCTGCGGAATGATTTGACAGCCATGATCAATGAGAAGGTCGGGCTGTGACCGACCAATAGCTCTAAAGGCGGTCTTAGAGTGGTTAATTATGGACCCAGAGGCTTCACAAAAAGTAGCAAGACACTTCTAGAACGTCTCCAGGCTGGTACTATCATTGTGAACAAAAGCGTTCATATCATCGGCAAAAAGTCTCATGGTGATCTGACTGTGGTCATGCGGCAAACGAAGGCCTTTAATGTTACCAGCTTCCACCTGATGCTCCACCAGCCTGCTAAGCCCTTCCGTGGCAATGGCAAAGAGAAGGGGAGCCAATGGGCACCCTTGTCTGATAGATCTTCTAAGTTTGATCACCTTTGAAAGTTTTCCATTAATGTTAATTTGGGTCGATGCGTTTCCGAGAAGGGTCGCGATCATCTTGGTGAATTTCTGACTACATCCAAGATCTTGTAGCGACTGTAGAATATAGTCCCATTCTAGCCTGTCGTAGGCTTTATCAAAGTCGATCTTGAGGAATACTACTTCTTGTTTAGACTCATTTGCAAATTCAAGACCTTCCCAGATATCTATAATGGTTTCCAAAATTGACCTGCCTTTGATGAAACCTTTTTGGTCCTCGCTTAACCACGCTCTCAAGTGGCAAGAGATTTTGTTGGCAATGACTTTGGCGATGATCTTGTATCCTGTTTGGAGCATTGTAATGGGACGCCAGTTCTCTATTCTGTTCTTTTCCCCCTTTTTTGTGTACTAACTTGATAATGCCATTGTTGAGACAAGAAGGAAGCGCGCCAAACTTGAGTGCCTCTTGCCAAACCAAACGAAGAGGGGTGGCAACCACCAACTTGAAGGATTTAAAGAACTCATTAGTGAGCCCGTCGGGTCCAGGGCTTTTACCTGAAGGAAGGGCATCAATGACCTCAATGTTTTTGGCTTCAGAGATAGAGGCATGAAGCAGAGAGTGAAGGTTGAGTGGTATCCTGTGGGGGGAAACCCTAGATATGGCTGCCATACAGTCCCTTCTATGGTGGGAGAGGGGATTTGAGGTCCCCAGGAGTCTCGTGAAGTGCCCTTCAATGATCCCAAAATTATCTTCTTCCGTATTGCATACATTGCCATTTGCGTCTAGCAATAAGGGGATCGATTCTCTGTTGTGTTTCATTTTGAGGATACGGCACATCTCTTTGGTGGGTTTGTCAGCTTTGCCAGCCCACCACTCCTTGAAGAAAATTTGCAAATTTTTCCTTTGTATCTCTTCCTCGTATCTCAACAGCGCTCTGATTTTTCGAAGTCCTTTCTGGGCTTGAGATTTTCCTTTGTTCACTTCCTCCTCGAGCCGCCAGAGTCTATGATATAGAGCTTCTCTACGAGCCCGCCGCACAGTCTCTAGCATCTTCCTGGATCTAATCATGATCTGTCGTGACTTATCGACCGCACTTCTCCAACACTTGGCTGGGGACAAGCCAGAGGCGAATGCCTCCTTCTACACATCAGAAATTTCTTGATGGACGAAGGGGAGAGAGAAGGAGGGCACACTGGCATGGAACCAAGGAGCCTTACGGATCTTGGTGGGGGGTTGAAAAGTGATGACGATCTGATAGTGATCAGAGATGGTGAGGTCGGTGCGTTGCGAGAGGGAAGGGTCGCCCCACTGATGAGTAAAACTCTGAGAAATGTAGCATCTATCAAGTCTAGCTTTCCTCAGGTCCTCGCCTGCTTGGAGATTTGACCAAGAAAAGCCATTCAAGTCTTTGAATTCGACCAAATCCAAGTGTAGTTTAGTTTTGTCCCACGTTTCTTTCTCCCGACTATCGATGACCCTACCCTTGGCCATCCATCTGATCTATTCAAAGTCTTCCTTTATTAAGTGAGCTTTCCTTCCTTCTTTTCAAAATGCCAGTATCCGTCGTGGAGTGGGTGTAAGCTCAATGCAGTTGACATCTTCTCTAAAACTCTGAGTTTGTTCATCAAAAAAGAAAAAGATCTTCATTCTCGGGGTGTCCCTCTTTTGTCATGGATTTGGCGACCTCCTCTCTTGTGAGAAGTAACCTGGCCCCTCCTCCCGGGGAGACCGATAACCTGGCCTCTTTGTTGGAGGGGGGTTCTTGTGCCGCCCTAGGGGCCTTCGAGAGTGCTGAATCCCCCTTGGTCTCCCTCAATAGATCCGCAATTCTGTCAACTCAGGAGGAGCTCAAGAAAGTTTGCCTCGTCGGCCAAATGTTCGGCCCTAAGCCCCCGCTCGAAACTGTGCGACAGTGGCTTCGCAACGAGTGGTTCCCCCATGGGCTAGTTGTTTGTAAGTGTCAGTTCTTACCGGCAAGCCACTTGCTGCTAGTCTTTGAAAATGAAGATATGGCGTTTCGAGCCCTTAGTGTCGGAACTTGGCAACTCGGCCGGGCGACCCTGTGCCTATTCAAATGGTCCCCTGATTTTACTCTCGACAAATCGAAATCGCTTCGGTACCCTCTCTGGGTTGAGCTCCCTAACCTGCCATACTTCTTGTACAACTTCGTGTGGGACATCATTTCTCCTATCGGCAAGCCGTTGGCCTCACGCGAGGACATTGGTGGTCTCATTTATGAAGGTGCAAGACACTCGTTCAACGCTCGGTGGCACCCTCAAATCTATGTCGAGGCTGACCTCAGTATGCCACTTCCATCGAAGATCAAACTGGACTTGGGCGAAGGGGATGTATGGGAGCAAGACATCAGTTACAAAAACCTTCCCAACGCGTGCTTTCGTTGTGGCCAACAAGGTCACAGGATTAAAGATTGCCCTTTGAGACGAAAAAGCAAGCGAAATCAAGAAGCCCCCAAAAATGCTCAAGATAGCAATGGAGCATTGAATCACTCGACGAAAGTAGAGGAATTCAAGGGCCCCCTTAATCCAGAAGCTGATGCAGACGGGTTCATCGAAGTCAGAAGAAGAAGGAAAAGAAGCCCTAGGGCAACTTCTGAGCGAAACAACATGTCAGTTACCCCCTCCAGCAACTTGTATTGCAATCTGGAAAAGGACATCAATGAGTTTGACTACCCAGGTGGGAACCAACTTGAGGTGGACACCGACGTCAAAGGCCTAGAGATCCCTGACAGTAAAGAAACCTTGCAGGAGGGTTACACTACAAGCAAAGAAGACGGCTTTACTACTAGCAACGAAGATAACATGGATAGTGAAAGCTCCATCATCCGATCGACTATTCCGGAAACGGAGCTGAAAACGGTGCCCAGTTCTTCCCAGCAGGAGGCATCCCGCAAAGGAAAACAATCTATGGAGTTACCGTGGAAAAGCCCCCACAAGAACCTATTGCTAACTCGGGATCCGATCCGAGCGAAAAAGAAAGATGAATCCAAGAAAAGAAAGGACAAAGCTCCCTCCCGCAAAGAGGGCTCACTACGACAATGATCATCATATCAAACTCTGGAATGGTGGTACATTAGACATGTGGCTAGAGAAAATGAAGAAGAAGTACCTAACCATACCATGAAGCAAAAGTATTAAAGAGAAAGAAGGAGACATAACAACCTTGAAGAGAAACACCTTGAAGCTAATCAATGGATTATTGCAAACAATATTAATTTTACCCACTTGTAATATATCCCACAATGGTCTCCATCCACACAACATTTTGTTGCATTTTGAAGCTCATTGGTGGAGCAATATATTTACCAAAAAAATGTTTTTAGAAGCTACCCGATTTAGAAATATCGACTAGAAACAAGCGGAGTTGAAAGTACTAGTGAACTGCACCCAAATGTATATCCACTGGTCCTCCACCTTTTAATAAAAGTTAGGAGACATTTACGGTTTTGATACTGCTATTGCAACTCTTGAAATATATAGATTTAAATAGTTATCCCATACATAAAAATGGGATTTACAAGTTTAAATATGCTTTAGAACTAGCTTCTGACAGAGATGTAAGATATCTAAGGTAGTGTGGTTTAAAGATATCCATGACGGATGGATTGAGACCATATTGAAAACAATCTGTATTCAATTCAACTATGTGTATTAAATCATATTGATTCATTTGCATTAAGCGGAGTATATATTGTGGATTCATTTGAATTATGTGGATTACATGAAGTGGTATTATTTGAGTTAAATGGATTCATTCAAATGAAGTGCTATCTTTTGAATTATGTGGATGAAACAAAGTGGAATCATTTGTAATATGTGGATTAAATGATGTGGTTTCATTTAAATGAAGTGCTACTTTTTGAATTATGTGGATGAAATGAAGTGGATTCATTTTTAATATGTGGATTAAATGAAGTGGTATCATTTGAGTTAAGTGGAGTAAGTAAACCCGTATCATTTAATCCACTTCATTAAATGAAGTGGTATCATTTGAGTTAAGTGGAGTAAGTAAACCCGTATCATTTGAGTGGATTCATTGAAATTATGTGAATTAAATGAATTGGATTCATTTGAACTATCTCGATTAAATGAAGTGCTCTCATTTAAGTTATGTGAATTCTTCTAAGGTAAAATTAGTGTTTTTGTTTCGGAAATTCAAAAGCAACACATGGCAAGAATGTTGGAGCAAGTCTATGACAAGCCTAAGTATTGGCTTGAGTCCCACAAAGTCATAGAAGAAGCTTTAAAATGAAGACTATGCAAAGTTCACTTGTGAACTACCTCTTGTAACTTCTGAAGATTTTACTTAATGTAAAAGTGAGACAATCTTAAGTGGTTGAGTCCACTTGATCAAAAAGGGAAAGAGGAGCCATGAATTCGTGATTTGTGGTAGGTAGAGAATCAAATCAATCACTAATTGATTGGAGAGTGATTGAGGGAAGTTAACCTCCCAAACTCAACTATAAATAGATGGCAGCTTTAGTCGTGGTCAGAGAGACCTATGTGATGACCTCCAAGAGCTGAGATTTATGCCATATCAAGGTGTGATTACAAGGCACACATATGTATCAGTAAGTCCATTGTATTGTACAAGCAATATACTTTCATTTTCATGATCATTTAAGTTCATATTTCCATATTGTACAAGCAATATACTTACGTTTTCATGATCATTTGAGTTCATATTTCCATGTTCTTGTGAAATGTACTACTCACTACCATATCTCTCAGTTTTCTCAGTCAGATTGCAGAGATGGTTTCTCTGAGCTTGGTGCATCATTGTCAGTGATTTAACTTGATAAAGTTAGCTCTATAAGTCTACTATATGCTCATCAATTTTCATTTCATTTGGGTATTGCAATCTTCAGTTATGTTCAGTTGAAGTCAACAATATCTGTGCATTTTCACTTCTCTGTCAGGTACCTGACTTTTTTACTCATCTTGTCAGAGCTCTTTTTCAGTGTGTACTTACCCAAATTCAATGATTTAAAGCTTGTTAGATTCAGCTTACTGTCTAGTATAAGTTAAAAATTTTCATAATCATTGTATTCTTAAATATAGAGTTATGTTCATTTTTCTGCTCACTGGTCTCAAACGGTAACAGCCCGTGAAAATCGGGATGATGTCATTAGTTGCTAAACATCATTCTCAGTGTGTGGTTCATTATTTTTTATTAGATTACTCTTCAAAGTTAGATCTTTAAGTTAACTAGATTCCTCAAGAGGAATTAAGCTAATTGCTGCTGTGGTCAGAGAATTATGCAAAACACTGCATAGGTGTATGAACCAAAAATAGCAAGTTCTTCACCTCTGAGCTAACTCCAACTTATCTGTTTTGATCTATCTTTTTGTGAGTGATCTTCCAAGGTACATAGGGTGTCTAATACATCCATTGGCAAGCTAAAAGAGCCCACCACATACTCATGGAGTTCATTTGGCTGGTGTAGATCAAGGATTTTGCAACACCTCTTCATCTTCAAGCACATACCTATCCATCTCTTCACAGTGGTATCAGAGCAAGGTTGGACAACATGGCAGATGGATTTCCTTCATCAATTGACAAATTGGATAGAGGTAATTACTCAGTTTGGTCATTAAGAATGAAAGCTTATCTCCAAGGTAGAAGTTTATATGGTTATGTGGCTGGAGATGAAGTTATGCCAAGTTTTAGGAACAAAAGTCAACCAACACAAGAAGAGCAAGAAAGATTGAGCACATGGTGCTCCAAGGATGCACTTGCAAGGTCTTATCTCCTCAACTCTATCTCAGATTTTTTGTTGCCTCACATTAGAAGTTGTAAGACATCTCAAGAAGTGTGGGATGCACTTGAAGCCTTCTTCTCTTCAAGTACCAAAGCTAGGAAGCATCATCTATGGTTGGATTTCACAACTCTCAAGAAGGCTCCCAAACAAAATGTGACTAATTTTGTCACAAAGCTCAAGGACATAGCGGATCAGTTGGGAAGCATTGGAGAGGTAATAGATGAAGAGCAAATTGTAAGGAAGTTCATCAATGGCTTGATGGTAGATGACAAGTGGGAAGCATTCACCACAGCTATGGATTTGTACATGGACATGCATGTACCTGATTTCAATACTCATTGGACAACTACTTACTCACGAGGCAAAGCTTATCGAAAGTGGAGAAAGCTCTAAAGGTAATCAATCTTCAGCTTTATACACTGATAAAAGCAAGTCCAAAGATAGCAAAGGAAAGGCAAAGAAAGTGGATGATGAAGCAGGTACATATCAAGCTAACTATGCAGGTAGAGGAAGACATGGCATAGGTAGAGGAAGAGGAGGTAGACAAGGTAGGGGGAGATCCCAAGACTCCAAATCATGTTCTATTTGTGTATTAACTAATCATACAACTAAAAATTGCTTTAAGAATTCCAGGAATCAAAGAGGAAGAGGATACAATAGAGGAAGTTATGGCTACTCAAGAGGAAGGTTCAACAATTATCATGGCAACTACAACAACTACAATCATTCAAACTATCAAGGAGGCTACAAAGGAAGGAGAGACTTCAATAACTACACAGAAGACTCAAACAAAGAGGATTCATTATTGATCATGAACATGGCTATGCCACAAGGTAAATCTGATGAGCATTTTTTCTACATAGATTCAGGTTGTTCAAATCATGTGGCAAGAAATGTGGCACTCCTATCAGATTTAGAAGATCCAAGGAACAAGCATGAGGTACAAACAAGAGATGATACAAGACATCTTGTGGAGAAAATAGGAAATGTCAAAGCACCTGATGGAAACATCATCCTACTCAGTAAGGTACTCTATGCCCCTACCATTACAAAGAATTTGATAAGTGTTGGGCAGAAAGTAAAGAAAGGGTTGCAAGTCAGGTTCACAAAAGCAGGAGCATTTGTTGAAGATCCAAGTCAAGGATTGAGAAGAATTGCAAAAGGTGAAAAGGCAGGTAGATTGTTCACATTTGAATTACAAGACACTAGAAACATTGCTCTCTTTAATTATGGTAGTCAGACACTCATAGAATTGGAAGTATGGCACAAAAGGTGAGCACATATTGGTGAAAGGTCATTAAAGAAAATTTGCAGGGACCAAAGTGTACTTGGACTCCCTAAATTGTCAAAACAACATACGATTTATAAGTGTACTGCATGTCAATTTGGAAAGTCTCACATGTTACCATTCATGAAGAAAGGTTATATGCATGGAGATCTCTTGGAGTTGGTTCATACAGATGTATGGGGACCTAGCAAGGAAGCTTCAATACCTGGATCAAGGTATTATGTCTCCTTTATTGATGATTGCAGCAGATGGACTATCCTATTCTTTATGAAACACAAAGATGAAGTTTTCTCATGTTTCAAAAGATATTTGGCTCTTGTGGAGAATCAAACAGTTAAATCACTAAAAAGGCTAAGGTCAGATGGAGGGGGAGAATACTTCTCCCATGAGTTTGATTCTTTTCTTCAAGAAAGAGGAATCAAAAGAGAGGTAACTACAAGGTACACTCATGAGCAAAATGGAGTGGCACAAAGGAGGAATAGGAAAATTGTTGAAGCTCCAAGGTCCATGTTAAATGAAAAGCATTTACCTAATTATCTATGGTCTGAGGTTGTATCTACAGCCACTTACTTGATTAACAGGTTGCCTTCAAAATCCCTTGATGGGATGACTCCATATGAGGCTTGGAATGGAAGAAGACCAAGCTTAGATCATTGTAAAATTTTTGGACGTATTGCTTTTGCTCATGTTCCTTCACAGGTTAGAGGCAATATGGATCCAAAGGCAGAATGGTGTGTATTTATTGGATATGACAACAATCAAAAGGGCTACAGGTTATACAACCCTACCAACAAAGGATTCTTGGTAAGCAGAGATGTAGTTTTTGATGAAAACAATTCATGGTATGAAGATTCATGCAGGAAGGTTAATTTACCATATGATCTTGAAGAAGATTTTCTAAAGCTTGGTAGAGAACAACCAAATATTAAAGAACAAGACACCTCAGAAGATGATGACAAATCTCAGATGGAAAAGATCAAAGCATGGAAGTCTAAAGGTAAAGCAAAATTGCAGGAACTTGGACATGAGGCAAAATCATCACATCATGGCCTAAGAAGATCTATGAAGGAAAAGAAAAAACTAGAAAGGTATGGGTTTGACACGTCATTAGTAACTAAACATTCTATTTGCATAGCACAAGACATAAATCAAGAGGAGCCATCATCCTTTGAAGAGGCCAAAGCAAAAACAGAATGGAAGCATGCAATGAAGGAAGAGATTGAAGCACTTGAGGAAAACAACACTTGGGATTTGGTGCCCAAGAATTCATCCATGAAGGTAATAGGCTCAAGATGGGCCTA
The DNA here is from genome assembly GCA_020310875.1 of Ceratopteris richardii. Lineage (NCBI taxonomy): Eukaryota > Viridiplantae > Streptophyta > Polypodiopsida > Polypodiales > Pteridaceae > Ceratopteris > Ceratopteris richardii. Next base: position 152,641,322 of record CM035419.1, read on the forward strand.
TAAACTCAAGACAAATTCTGATGGTTCCATTAACAGGTATAAGGCAAGGCTTGTAGCAAAAGGCTTTGCACAAACTCACGGAATTGATTATGAGGAGACCTTCTCTCCTGTGGCAAAGATGCCTACTATTAGAATTTTGCTTAGTATTGCCTCTTCTAAGAATTGGAAGATACTTCAACTAGATGCAAAGAATGCATTCTTGAATGGTTGGATAACAGAAGAGGTATATATGGCACAACCACCTGGTTTTGAGAATCAAGTTTATCCTGATTATGTTTGTAAACTTAACAAAGCATTGTATGGTCTCAAGCAAGCTCCAAGAGCTTGGAATTTCAGGCTTGTTTCATTCTTGCAGGACAAAGGCTTTCAACCAAGCAAGGCAGATCCTTCACTCTTAATTAAAAAGAGTAATTATGAGATCATCTACTTATGTGTATATGTAGATGATATTATATTGACAGGAAATGATGCAGATGGTATGAAGAAGATCAAAGATCAGATGAGAGAAGAGTTCAAGATAAGTGATTTGGGTTCACTTACCTACTTCCTAGGTTTGGAAGTTGTCTACAAAGATCATGGTTTGTTTCTCACTCAAAGAAAGTACATTAAGAACATGTTGGCAAAATTCAAGATGCAAGATTGTAAGATTGCAGGTACTCCAATGGAGGTCAATCACAAATTGAGCTCACATGAAGGTGAACTCATAGAGGACATCACATCATATCAAAGTCTAGTGGGTAGTCTCAACTATGCCACATTGACAAGAGTAGATATATGTTACAGTGTGAGTGTGCTAAGTCAATTTATGCACACACCAAGGAAACCACATATGGATGCTGCCAAAAGGATTCTCAAGTATCTCAAAGAAACCATAAATGAAGGTCTTTATTATCCTTATGTATCTGATTTAGGTTTGAAGCTATTTTCTGATGCAGATTGGGCTGGCTCCAAGGAAGATAGAAGGAGCATTTCAGGTTATCTTACCTTTGCAGGTTCAAAGCTTATTTCATGGTCATCCAAGAAGCAACCCCATTTGCTCTCTCTTCTACTGAAGCTGAATACAGAGGTCTTGCCATACCTACACAAGAAGCTATGTGGATGAAGACATTATTCAGAGATCTTGGATTGGAGTTTGGAACTCCAACTATTTATGGTGACCATATGAGTTCTATTCATTTGGCTGCTAATCCTATTTTTCATGCAAGGACTAAACATATTGAAGTTCATTATCACTATGTACGAGAGAAGGTTCTAAGCAAAGAGATTCAAATATCATATGTGTCCACTCATCAACAATGTGAAGATATTCTAACCGAAGCATTGGATGGTACAAAGCTTTGCAAATTCAAGGCTATGATTGGTTTACAGGTAATCTTTGAAGATTGAAGACCTCAAGAATACTTGGCTTGAGGGGGAGCTATTGGAGCAAGTCTATGACAAGCCTAAGTATTGGCTTGAGTCCCACAAAGTAATAGAAGAAGCTTTAAAATGAAGACTATGCAAAGTTCACTTGTGAACTACCTCTTGTTACTTTTGAAGAGTTTACTTAATGTAAAAGTGAGAGAATCTTTAGTGGTTGAGTCCACTTGATCAAAAAGGGAAAGAGGAGCCATGAATTTGTAATTTGTGGTAGGTAGAGAATCGAATCAATCACTAATTGATTGGAGAGTGATTGAGGGAAGTTAGCCTCCCAAACTCAACTATAAATAGATGGCAGCTTTAGTCGTGGTTAGAGAGACCTATGTGAAGACCTCCAAGAGCTACGCTTTATGCCATATCAAGGTGTGATTACAAGGCACACATATGTATTAGTAAGTCCATTGTATTGTACAAGCAATATACTTTCATTTTCATGATCATTTGAGTTCATATTTCCATGTTCTTGTGAAGTGTACTACTCACTGCCATATCTCTCAGTTTTCTCAGTCAGATTGCAGAGATGGTTTCTTTGAGCTTGGTGCATCATTTTCAGTGATGTAACTTGGTAAATTTAGCTCTATAAGTTTACTATATGCTCATCAATTTTCATTTCATTTGGGTATTGCAATCTTCATTTATGTTCAGTTGAAGTCAACACTATCTGTGCATTTTCACTTCTCTATCAGGTAATGGAATTTTGTACACATCTTGTCAGAGCTGTTTCTCCCTGTTTACGTACCCAAATTCAATGATTTAATGCTTGTTAGATTCAGCTTATTGTCTAGTATAAGCATAAAAATTTCATAATCATTGGACTCTTAAATCTGGAGTTATGCTCATTTTTCTGCTCACTGGTCTCAAACTGTAATAGCCCGTGAAAATCGGGATGATGTCATCAGTTGCTAAACATCATTCTCAGTGTGTGGTTCATTATTTTCTATGAGATTACTCTTCAAAGTTAGCTCTTTGAGTTAACTAGATTTCCCCAAGAGGAATTAAGCTAATTGCTGCTGTGCTCAGAGGATTATGCAAAACACTGGACAGGTGTATGAACCAAAAATAGCAAGTTCTTCACATCTAAGCTAACTCCAACTTATCTGTTTTGATCTATCTTTTTGTGAGTGATCTTCCAAGGTACATTGGGTGTCTAATACATCCATTGGCAAGATAAAAGGGCCCACCACATACTCCTAGAGTTCATTTGGCTGGTGTAGATCAAGGATTTTGCAACACCTCTTCATCTTAAAGCACATACCTATCCATATCTTCACAAAGAATGCCATATGTGAATAATGGCCTTGATCATGCTGAATCTCAAAGGATTTAGTTTGACCAGAATGCTCAATTCACACAATCCGGATTAGCATTTTTATTCCATCAAGGTTTGGAGCCACAAGGATTAGAAGGAGAACCATTATCAATGAAAGAATTCAAAAAAACTATGTCCAAATCATTTTGTTCATGATGTTCTCTTTCGGGTTACAAGAAGGGCAAAACAAACAGCACCCTTTAAGCTTTCAGACTTACAACATATAGGATTATCACAAAGTCTACTTTGATCCTTTTTGCAAGTTGAGAGACCATCATCTATGACAAGTACCATGTCATCTATTTCTTCCATGTTTGAACCATCATTGTGATGTACATCTAAATCATGATCACTCCATGGATCATTTGTTAAACTTTCATGAGTTTGAAATTCTCCAAAATTTTGTTGTGTTGCTATAGAAGCTTTCTTGGTTGGAGCATGTAACAAATGCATATTACAAAACACATATACAAAATCATTGGCACGTGATACACTTAAGTGATTTCTTAGTTTTGAATTATGAAAATCATATGCACTCCAATTATGTTCACCACTACAACTTGAAGTTTTTACTGAAAGCACTCTCATAGCTATATGTTGCAACTCCACTGCTTCACCTGTGTACTCTTTCCACCATATAGGAGGTGGATGCTTTTGAATTGCTTCAATGTGCCATAGATCTCCAAAATATCCTTCTCAATTTACATAAGCTACTCTTTGGTGGAATGCATCTCAACCATCTGTACTTGGAAGTAATAACTGACATGTAGTTTTTCCTTGGCTTCTTTGTTTGATGCTTGACCATTGAGTTGAAATGTTGAATCCAAAACAAACGTTGTTCCATGTATATGAGTATGCATTTGTGTCCATCTTCTCTCTACTAATGATACAATGTGTGCTTTTTCTCGTAATGAAAATTGATTAAAGTCTTTCACTTTTTGAATAGCTTTTGACATAATCCAATAAACTTTTCCTATCACAAACTTATCAGCATCAACAATTTCTAAAAGTTCCACAAAAGGTTTAGTGATACCGATGATTTTTCAAGATAACGCCAAAAATTTTGTGACTATATTAGAGATGTACACTTTGAAGCCACAACTGAATAAGAAGGATACTTCTCTAGCCATGCCTCCCATTTTTTATGAGCAATCATTTCTACAAGGGCTGGCTTGACTTCCTATAATCCACTAAGCACAATATAGGTAGTTGCAAATCATGTAGCACAAAAGATATGAAGTCCTTTATTGGGAGATTTTGAATGAAAGACCAAATCTGAAAATTGATGCTCTCTAATAAATTTGACCACATGATTTGCATCTAATAAACTTTTTTTAATGAAAGATAATCTACCTATATCTTTCAGTAATAGATTTAGTGTATGAGCTACCCATGGAACCCAAGTAATGCCTTCATACTTGTTTTGAATTGCAATTCTAGCACTTTGAAAATTAGATGCATTGTTAGTCACTATTGGAGTCACATTCTTCGGACCAACCACGAGTGATATAGCATGTTCATATATCTTTACAAGAAAAGCTTAACTTTTATCTTTAAGAGAAGTATCAACATATTCCAAAAACATTCTTCCTTTTGTACATATAACCATGACATTAATGAGTGGATTCTTTTGACAACTTGTCCATCCCTCCAATGCTATTGTACATACATACATGGGTAAATAATCAAGATGGTTTATAATAGCTTCAATACTTTTTTTCACTTTATCTACATACTCTGTTTGCATTTTATTGTAATCTGGCATGGTGAATCCTTTCCATGCACTTGACATCAAAGAATCTTTGAAAATAGGATTACGAATAACATTGAAAGGAATCCCACATGCTAAAAATGCTTGAGTCCATTTAAGATGAAGCTCAAGGCAATCTTTCTTTTCAAAAGCTATAGGTATTGTATTTTGTGATTAAGTATGGACAAAGCATTCTAACACATTATTAGATCCACCATTTTTACTACATTCACCGGGTACACTCTTTTTTGATGCAGCTTGAGAAAATGGAGTACATGTATCTTGATTATTCTCAAAAATAGTTTGAGATACTTGAGTAGAAATATCATAAGGATCCTCTATTGTCATTGATGCATCTACTTGTTCTTGTTGTACACCTAGAGTACTTCAAAAGTGTTTTGAACTAGTTTGAATCTTTTTGATGTGATACCTTGAGATTTACATTTATTTGCATAAGTTGCAAAGTGTACCCATATATCACTCTTTGGATTAGAGCATCCCGCCACATTATTAACTTAAATAGAAGATGCTCTTTTATCCGAGTTGCATTTCCTACATAACGATGTCCACAACATTTGCATTGTATTGTGAAGACTATTTTACCCTCTTGAAGAATAATCACATATGAACATTCTTTTCCCTTTCCCATAGTGCTTGCTTTATGAAGACTTTATATCTACAAAAAGACAACATAAATCAATATCAAATAAGATACACATTTCCCCAAATATGTATCTTAAAATATATATAAAGTACTCTAAATCTCTCTTAAATTTTTTAAATCTATTAATTTATGTATTTACATTTTCTATCTATTAAATTTCTCAATCATACATACATACACTATTGTGGAGTGAGAATCAATGTCAAGTCAAAAAATCATAATAGATTTTAACTCTCAATCACACACACATACAATTACACATATTATAGTGAAGTAAGAATCAATGTTGAGTCAAACATTTACAATAGATTTTAATTTTCCATCATACTGTATACACATGCATACAATTACACATACTATTGTGAAATAAGAATCAACGTTGACTCAATCAATTACAATAAACTTTAATTCTCAATCATACACCCACATACAATTACACATACTATTGTGTCCAATTTGTTTATGCTAGATCTTTATATCAGCAATAACTCCTGCACCTTTCACAAACATGGCTGCACCTATTTCAAGAATTTTCACATTTAAGGTGAACATCCTACCCACTTTGTTTCCTTTGGCAATTAATTGTCCATCCTGTTTATATCTTCTACATATAATCCATCTGCAATGAAGCAGACCTGTAATCATTGGTCAACAATTAGTCCAACAGAAGCCGGATTCTTTGTTATATTTGGAACATGCAGTAGATCAACAAGATGTTTTACCTTTCCATCCTCCATAGACAGTGCTATGTTTCATGTATGCTTGATAGGGTGTGATGTGTCATCACCTATTTCAAGATATCTAGGTACTGCCAACTTTTGCAAACTACTAAACCATTCTGCATGACTGGTCATGTGATTTGAAGCATTTGAATCAACATATCAAATATTTCCATTTGATTTCAAAACATTAGCAGACATTGTATTCATCATATGATGTTGAACCATGAATAGCTTCTCATAATCATCTACACTTGTGGATGCATGATTGTTTTGCTCCCTTCTATTATTTTGATTCTTTAACCTGCAATCATGTTCTAAGTATCAAGGTTTACCACATTTTGAGAATCCTTTATTGTCATTATGTGAATCATTCCTTTGGAAATTTCAGCGGCCTCTTTGGCTCTCCCTAGCTCGAAACTATCCTGTACCTCCTGCATGATTCTATTGTTGACTTTGGTCTTGGTTATTGTGTCCTCTTCCACTTTCAAAACCTCGATCTCTTCTACCGCTTCCTCTGTCAGAATAGAATACGTGCTCATAACTAGGTTTTCCTTGGGAGTTTGAGTCGTCATCACCAATATTCTTTTCTTCAATAATCAACATGGACACCAAATAAACAAAATTCAAAATATTTTTCCTCATCTAAATAGATGTTCTCAACTACTTATATGCAGCTCCTAAACCAGAAAGGCACACTTCCTTCTTATCATCATCATCTACATTCACACCAATAGATGCAAGTGACTCACATATTCTTTTGATTTTCAGGGTGTAGTCACTTATCAACATGCTCTTTTTCTCCAAAGTATGTAGCTCATTCTTGAGTTGCAATTTCAGTGCCTTTGTATTGGTCTGATACAAAGTGACCAAACTGTTCGGAGCCTCTTTTGGAGTCTTGGCATCCTGTATGTGTCCAATCATGCTATCTTGTATGCTAATATATAGCCAATACATTACCTTTCGTGCTCATTGATTCCATTCCACATATGCTCTTAACTATTATGCAGTCCAATTCCTCTCTGGTAACTATGAAGAGTTTTCGTTCTCTCCTTCAATGTACTTATAATAGTCTTTTCCCATCAATAAATTCATCATTCTGAACCTCCAAGCATGGAAGTTGTTCCTGTCCAGCTTATCGCTCATAACCTGAATCATTCCATCTTCCTTTGCCATTTCTACAACAATTCACAACACTCCAAAACACTAGAAGCAGCACTTCTCCTTGAACATTGTCTCACTATGATGTGATAATTCGATCTCAAAAAACTAGTTTTTGTGTATCAACTGTAAAAAGAACCACTTGAAATTCTGGATCTTGAATGTATGAGTGTTCAGCATGTTGTTGAACAGGACAAAAGTTGTAGTTTAGAAAATATACTTAGTGGTTTGTTGGGCCCCACCTTCACGCCAGTTTTTATAGCAATCTGATGTCCTTTGTGAATCGCGCTTTCTCCATGCCTTCTCGCATACTCTTTATCGTCTACCTTCTCCACGAGCTCTCTATAGCCACACTCGCCCTCATACCATGTCACCAGGAAGGAGATAAGAAGAGATCTCACACATACACACTCTCACAATCAAGGAGAAGCACACACATAGATTGAGGCAAGGAAGAATGATCTTCTTCTTCTTCTATTACATAAAAATGAATGTACACGAATGAACTAAAAACAACAATACAACATGTGCAATATATAAAGTGTACATAAGGAAAATCCTAATGTCCGCGAATGAGTGAGCTGGCAAGAAAACAAATGTGCCATCACTCTCGGTAGATAAATCTAGTAATGCTCAAATGAAGTATCCCTAACATATATGGGCATGACCACTATACATGTTAGAGAAATGAAAAACTGATACCTGTCATCCTAGATGATCACATGTTGAGCTTGATATCTCAAGATTATTGTGAAGTAAGAATCAATGTTGAGTCAAACAATCACAATGGATTTTAAATCCTCAATGACATGCACGTACACTTACACATACTATTGTGAATTAAGAATCAACGTTGATTCAAACAACTGCACTAGATTTTCATTCATAATTATGCACTCATATGTGCATACACATGCTATCGAATGAAACTTCGTTGGATCCATTTACAATTCAATGTTCTGAGAAGGTGTTAATAAGTCTACAAGACAAATCCATCTAGAGACCTATAAAGTTCTAGTTCATTTATTAACACCTTCTCAAACGTTGAATTATCAAAAAGAAGATAAAACCTTTTCCAATGAATCCATTGGTTTTTCTATCACAACCAAACACACACATACACATGTGCATACACAATCACATTAGATATGACATACACGCACATAGAGATACACATACTATTGTAAAGTAAGAATCAATATTGATTCAAACAATCACAACACAATTTTACTCAACATCATAGACACACATAAATATACTATTGTCAAGTTAGAATCAATGTTGAGTCCAACAATCACAATAGGTTTTAACACACAAAAAAATATATTTTTCTTTAGTCTTAATACTAAAATAGTCAATTTTTCTAGCAAGAGCTTAGACCCTGTTTTTTTTTTACGACACTGTAAGTTCATTAAAAAAAAACTAACTCTTATGGAAATTGATCCAAAGTTTGTTCTTTTATAATATTGTATCCGATCGAATTTGTTTCGATGGAAAACATTTCTGATTAAAAGCATTTAGATCAAAAAAGTTTTTAATCGAAAGTGCTTTCGATCGAAAAGCACCAAATTACCGTGCAAAAAGTATTCAACCATGCCCAAATAAGCTAATGTGGCAGTGTCGATCGAATAATAAGGGTTTGGCATAAAATTCTGTAATTATTCACAAATAAATGAATTGTCGAATAACGAATAATGCAACGTAGATAACAAATAGTAATGGGGAAAGAGGATAACTTTGGCTGATTGAATAGTTTAGTTGAATGGTACAAAAGAGTTTGGCCTCTAATGTTAATTCAAGCCAAGGCATTATCTAAGAGCATGGAAATCCTTATACAAATCTAGGGTCAAAATAATATCCTTAAGGGATTGCACGATGATGTTATTGGGATGAAATCCCTCTAGGATCGTGTCCGAAAATTAATTGTGTGATTAGAACATTTCACTTTGTACATTAATTGAGTCTTCTAACCTAGGTACCCAAAGAAACCTCTATTACTACTCGTACAAATACCATTACACTATTTAAACCTTCAATGTCTAGTTGCATTTTAACCAAAGCATTAAAACTACCATGTGTATATTCAAAGGAACCCGAAAACACATGTACGTGTAACCCTAATTAAGTAAGAAACCCTGGGAATCTTTACCATTTAGTAGTCTAATTAATTGTTATCTATAAGCCATTGAATTCTTTAGAGAAACCAAAGAATTAAAGTTAAGTAAAGTGCAGAGAGATCTTTTCGGTCGTGTAGTAGAGACGATCGAACGCTAGTTATTCCCATCCACACTGTAGCAATGTATATTTTCGTCTGAAGTAGTCTATCTCTTTGTATAGATTTGCATTATCCATTGTGGCTTAGTGACATTCAATTATATATTGATTTTCTTTTCGATCCTTTCATGATCAGCCATGATGTATTAGTCCTTTGTAAACATATGATCCAGCTCTTGAGTGTTGATGTGTACGGTGCTTTTTACTTTGAATTTTATGTTTTACTTTCATCTCATGATCACATGACTATCTGATGATGGCCTACTCCATCAATTGCATGCTAGCGTTCCGCTCCCTCCCAAAGCATATATGGTGGGCCTTTCCTCAAAATATCCCCCAAGAAAGGGGCCCAACATGCAAACTCTTCTCGTCGCACAAGAGGATCCACCCCATGGCCCAATCCAACCCTAGCTTGTGACCTCCTTCTCTCCCATAAGATGAACCCGATGTGAACTGAAGCACTTGCCTTGGAGATGTAGATCCTCAACTCACTACCCACACCTTTTGAAATCAGCAAAAGCACTTCGTGTACTTTTAGAAGCATTTGTATTTAGTTCTTTTATAAAAGATAAACTTACAGATTACTTTAGTACACAAACCTAGACCGTCAGCATCATATCAAAAATACAAGTATTTGTTTTTCAAGTTCTATCAATACTTGCATTGTTTTCATGCATATAAAAAAAAAGATTGATTTCCTACTTGTCATTGATCACTCATATCTGCATTAGCTGAAAGAATATTTTTTAGAACTATCCATTGTTACTTAGATTGGAAAATTCATAGTTTCATAAATTAGTTAAACTTTTATCTAAAGAACGAAAACTTAACGGTTCTAAGAACATCATAAAAATAAATAAAAACAATTAAAAATTATTAAAAATAAAAAATGTAAAAGAAAACAACTCAAAAGCACATCAAGTTTTGAAATTAAAAAGGGAAAAACAAATCGAGCTCAAATTCAAAGAAAGAAATTAAGTTCAAGAGAAAGAAATCAAATTCAAGAAATCAAGAAAAACGAAGTTAAGCTAGATCAAAGGAAGAAAGGAAATCAAGTGACTCAAGGCTTTCACAATTACTCTAATTTCTCGAAATAGATTATATTAGGTGGTTGATATGAGATTAAAGAGAGCTCTCCTAAACTTACTTTCACCTCCTAGCTCAAGATTCATCTAGAATTTTCTCTAAAATCTACTCGGATTTAAGAGAAGTTTTTGAGTCAGTTACCTTGGAAATTTTTTTAAACTCTAAGACAAGCCAGAGAAGAGAGATGGAAGAAGTATTTAAAGAATTAATGATCAAGAAACAAGGGGTTATGCAGATCCAAAACCAGTTCCACCCATGATCATCATTACAATGCCACATATTCCATGTAATATTCAACCTATTCTAGTACTAAAAGCTCATTTACCTGAGTAGATGAGACCATTGAAGGAGAAGATATCCATGTGAATATTGGTGCCATCTTCAATTCCATATTCAAATAGGTGGTTCATAGTGGCAAAGAAGAACAGGAAAATTCATTTCATCCAAGATTGGTAACCTAATAATAATGTCACGATAAGAAATATAGGGATAGGACCCATAGAAGATGAGTTTACTAAACCATTTTTTGGGCATTCCATCTACTCGATGGGTGACCTATATTCAGGGTATGACGAGGTTCAATTAGCTCTTGAGAGTAGAGACATTACTACCATGAAGACTGTTGGAGGAGATGGTGGATAATCACAAGAGATGAGATGGTGCAGCTAAATCTTGCTTCACACCTGCTATAAGTAATTGTTGGAAAGTTTTGTGGGCGTCCTTAGCTAGCTAATAAGCATAAATGATCATGTATGTTGCTCGGAAGATGATGCACAAATGAAAGGATCAAAACACATAGGTAGGCATATAATGCAATGCACAAAACTCGCTATTTTGGTTGAGACACTTGCTTAGTGTTTTACTCAATTCTCTGAGTATAGTGGCAATTAGTAAAGTTCCTTTTGGGGAACTTTAATTATCTTAATAAGCTACCATTCATGAGTGGAATCATAAAAAATGATGAACTATATGTAGAGAGTTATGTTTAGCAAGTTAAGTAACTACCACGACTTTTGCGGGCCTTGAGAGTCACAAACCAATGAGCATTAATCAAATGATTTCTAACGATTGTGAGAACCAATATCAATGAAACTTTGTAGGATCAAATTAGAAAGTATGCTGAAGATGTCATGCTTTAAATCATGCAAAATGATGCACTACATAGTAAGGACCAGCTTAGATAAAGTCACTATTGTGATAGAGTGTAATAGAGATATGAGAGCAGGAAGTAATGAACATGTATTGACTAAATCATGTAGAATTACAAAGTCATTGGCAATAAGGCATTGCTCAATGAGTGTAGAATGAGATAGCTATGAGGTGAGCTCATCATTTCAATGAAGTCACATGGAAATGATCTTTGAACCTCCAGATGCACACGGGATTTTCATCTCATCTTTTATAGCTTTCATCGGAGCCAAAGATTTGAATTCAAATTCAAATCTTAACCAATAAAGTGCATCCTAAAGTATAGGATTGATGTTCTCTTGACTCAACTACCAACAATTACAAGATTCTATGCCTCCTAACTCCTCGTGGGTTAATTGACCTTTTACAATGGGTAATTAAACTCAAAGTTACAAGAGGTTATATCTATGAGCTTTCCAAGTGATATGCTAATACATAAAGTTTACATGAAGTGATCAAGTGTGTAGGCTTGGTTGCTTCTTGGATGATCATGAAATGAGCTTTGGACCTGCAAAAGATAGGTACCTTGAAGTGGTTCTCCTATCATCCTTGGAGCCAGCCCAATCTGCATGAGAGTATAACTTTATATTATTGTAGAAGTGAAGGAATAGGATAATCCCTCATTAATTGTACCCTTTAGGTACTTAAGCACCCTCTTTGCACCTTCCATGTGTGGCTTCCTTGGTACATGCATGAATTGACTCAATGTACTCACAACATATGCAATATCCACTCTTGTCAAAGTAGCATAATTAAGCCTACCCACAAGTTGTTGATACCCTATAATATCATCAAGTGGTTCACCTTGACATGAACTTAACTTATGACTGATCTCCATAGGAGTACCTACAACTTTAGTGTTCTCCATCTTAAACTTTACCATCATATCATTTTTTTGTGATGAATATACCTGAATCTGTATACACAAGTTCTAAGCCAAGGAAATAGGTTAACAACCCTAGGTCACTGATTTTGAATTCCTTCATCCTTTCAACCTTGACCTACTTGATAGCATCAGAATCATTAACTGTAATAATGATATCATCTACATAGACATGTATATGATCTCTGATTTATTCTTCTTCACAACAAAGAAGAGTCTGCCTTGTGGCCACAAGGCCTTGATCCTACAAATAGGTAACAAGCCTATGGTTCCAAGTTCTAGGAGCTTGCTTGAGACCATAGAGTGCTTTTCTAAGCTTGCATACATATTCTGCTTTTTCTTCATCTTCAAAACCTAGTGGTTGTGTCATATACACTTCGTCTGATATCGAACCATTTAAATATACATTCTTGATATCTAACTGATATAAATTCCAATTTTTGGATGCAATAAGACCTACCAATACCCTGATTGTTGGCGTCTTTGCCACATGTAAAAAATGTTTCTTCATAATCTACTCCATGTGTTTGGGCAAATCCTTTTGCCACTAGTCTTGCCTTGTACCTATTTATAGAACCATTAGATTTCTTTTTAACTTTATATATCCACCTTGAACCAACTACCTTCATACTTGGTTTATTGGGAACTAGGTCCCAAGTGTGGTTTTCTTGCAATGCTTCCACTTCCTCCTGCATGGCTTCTATCCACTCTTTCGTCTTCTTATCCACTTCAAATGACGAAGGCCCCTTTGCAGTTGGATCTTTAGTGATATACAAATAGTGCGTTGTGGGCGCGAAAGTGACGGTCGGTGGATCAGGGCGACCGCCGAAAAAACGGCGCACAGAGGGTGCTTGGAGCAAGCTCAGGTAAAGTGAGAGCTCAGATTCACCAAGTAGATGTAGAATAAAAACATTAGTATTTGCTTCATTCAAACTCATATGGATTAAAGTTTGATTGCAAGGAAATACTTATGACATAAGTTATTTTCATGATTGCAGTATTATTCACTTTATGATGCAAGATTTTTTAAACAAATTTAGATCATAATCGCAGCCAGAAAACACATGACACAAAGACATAAGAAATTAAATTCTTTTAATCTTTCATAATACTTTGAAGTTATGATGGTATCACCTGTGTATAAAAAAGAACCTTTATAGCGACCCTTCAATAAAGTTCTAATTTCATATGGCAACGTTCATGAATAACCATGAAATTAAGGGTGGGAATTCTTTTTCTTATATCAAATTCAATAGAAAAATGTAACACATGGCACTGTTACAAACGAGTATCGAACTCAGCAATGCTGATTAAACGTATGCTGTATTGTTGAAGCTCAATTCCATCGTCTTTAAACAAGTTTTTCTATCCGTATATAAGCTCATATCATTTAAGTGTAGTTGTTATGTAAACAAACACAATGCATATATGTCTTCATCGTCTTTAAACCATATATGAAATGCACTTCCATAGATTCAATTCAAGGACTTTCGCGGCTGCATATGGAATAGCAAACAGATATTACGCCAACAATTAAAAAATACATTCAGACTACAAACACTATATAAAGACTAAAAAAAAAACAAAAGATGCGTTCTGCGCTATACTCTTATGAGTTCTGCACTATACTTTTACGCTTCATATCAGTTCTCTACTTCTAACATAAAAACAAGGAAGATCATTTAATGCATCATATGATGTTACCTGCAACAATTTTTCATGTGTTGAAAAGTTCGTATCTGTAAGTCACACACACAGTTATGTGTAATGAATTTACCTCAATATAGTTACAAACAAAAAATCGAACATGTTTTCCAATCTATGTAGCCATGTGAAGCTTGAACATGTGTAGTAATACAAAACCATATCCAAGAAAATGTTCGCATCCTTATGTAATGTAAGAAACTGCAAATATTTCAATGCTTTTTGCTCAAATACATAAGTAAATTCATAAGTCCCTTTCTATTTGGTCAATTACCATTTTATCTTTCAAACCAATTTATAAATTTTAGCGCATCGATATGAATATTTATAGATAGCAAATAAATCTCTCGATCATATCTTATGCACCAGATTACACATCGTCTTCTGGATGTAATAATCACATGGATATTGGACTTATAACTTACGCTATCTCTTAAATAATAGTCACGCAGACAACCCAAATCCTTCTCAACTATGAACTATAGCGCAAGAGAATTCAAAACATATATGACAACTTTCTGGTGATATAGAGATACAAAGAAGCCGCGAAAGTTCGGGAAAAGTCTGACAGCAGGAATAAAAGTGTTTCTGTAATACTGTACAAATGGCTTTATCTGAATAATGAATCATATAACTTACAGAATTGCATCAGACGTGAATACGTATATCGGCGGAGTCGTCAGAGAAATTATTTAGTCGTCGTAAAAAAGGCAAATAGAAGATAAAATTCAGAGTGTCAGAGTAGCATCACATAAGGTCGAAGTACCTTTCTCGTGCGTGGTAAGGCATAATTCTTCAGCGTGAATCATGGCCGGAGTCATCTGCAATCACAGATGGGCAGAAGAAGTCATAGCCCATCAGATATGTTGAAGATGATTATCCCTCCTATATGACAGAGTCTCCTCATCAATTCCTTTCTGCAGCTGTTGTGAAAGTTGATCTCCTCCGTATCAGTTGTTAAAGTTGATCTCTTTCGCAGCAATTCAGATGCTCCACCCGCACCTCCTATGTCTGCGTAGTCGCTTCAGATGTTTACAATCTCGCCAAAGTTGCCAGATGAATACCTCAAACTCTGTGCCAAATCGCTATTGCATTTCAGTCAGCCCAGCCCCCATTTCCTGCGTAGCGTTCCCTGCCAGATGAATAATTGCGAGCGGATTCGCCTTCTTCTTCAATCGCGAGCTTCCTCCCTCTTTGATGGATTCACAGAGAAAGAGAGGATGGTCCCCTCCCTCCGAATTGCCGTCCCAAAAGAAGAGAGCCAGCCCCCCATTATCTCGCGGAGAGTATGTCCTAAAAATTGAGAGATTATCTGTTAGCGCCCTTCGAATGCATTCTCCTTCACTGCATTCTCTTCTCTGTTAGCGTCCTCCTCCCATGCATGCACGCCTCCCTCTAGTTCCCTTTTTGCTTCGAGTACTTTTTGTGGTGAATGGACGCATCCGTCCTCCTCCATGCAAAAACTCCCACTTTGATTCGTGATCAAGAAGTTGAAGTACAGTAATATGTGCCATCATGCATACTAATGCATGTAGTGCTTTCTATTCTGCTCATCCTCCACGTAAGTGAGGAACAACAGAATGAAGCATCCACTAAATATTGTAGTTCACAATAGTATGAAAATAAAACGTTGCTGATTTAGGGAAAATATTCTTCACAAAAGATATCTTGAAATATTTACTTCTTGATTCTTCCTGTATTCGAAGCATCCATCATTATTGCCACCTATATCTTCATATCCACGTATAGCTTCATTGTTTGCTCCATGAAAATTATCATGTTCAAACATTGTATGTATGAAAGAACATTTCAATCGTATGTTTACAGAACTTTTTATTCGCACCATCCGAATGTCTTCGATAATACTAGTCACTAGTTCGACAATTATTATGTCAAAATAAAAGATTGAGATATCCGGTTAAGGAGAGAGAATCTCTCCGACATCCGCTCCCACCAAACGTGTGCATCCTCCGGATGCGCCAACCTGAGAACCTGTTGTCTGCTTAATAATAACATCAATTCCATAGCAGAATATGTGCATGGGTTTTAAAGTCAAAGTGCCTTATGCACGGCTGCGTAATTAGCCCTATTTATATGCACACTTTGAAAATGCATGTATAAAATTAATGGTGCAATCAATAAAGAAAATGGCTTCTGATGGTGAGGCTTGTGCACTCACTCACATACATATCAATGTGATTATACATTCTTCCTTACAGCCTCTCATATGTGCATGGGCATAGATCCGATCGTGACTAGATGCATGGTCATGTAGTGTGACCCTAACACATGCATACTTTTGATGCATTAAAAAATAAATAAATGGTGCATAGATAGGGTAATTGGTTGTCGATGTAGAGGCTCTCCACTCACCATATAAACTCATTTGATAACATCATGCGATTACAATTCTGTTTGTTGTGCAAATGGTCGTGCACCTAAGAGCAAAACTCAATATGTGTTTTTACATAATATGATGCATACTTTAAATGCAAGCTTAAAGAAAAATGGTGCAAAATTGGAACTAAAAGTTTTTCATATTCTACTCGTGAAGAAAATCTTTGTTGTCAACAAACTCCCATTCTTCATCTTGAACCTGAAAAAAATATCTTGAAAAACAAACTCGTGAAAAACATAAGTATTCGCATATTTAAACCAAAATATATCAATTCAAAACTTTTAGATAATCCATCTATAAAAAACTCGTGAAAAACATAAGTATTAGCATATTTTGGAACTTCCATCAATTCGTTTTTTCTTGCTTGATCTGCATCAAATCGCTCAAAACATTGATTAGAAAAGCCATATTTGATTCATTAATGAAATTCATAATTTTTCTTTTATAAAGAAAGAAAATAAAACAAATCCATATACATACCTTTTTGATGAGGAAGTAGGTTGTAACTCCCATATAAATACCTTTTTGATGAGGAAGTAGGCTGTAACTCCCATATAAATACCTTTTTGATGAGGAAGTAGGTTGTAACTCCCATATAAATACCTTTTTGATAAGGAAGTAGGTTGTAACTCCCATATAAATATTCTTCATGGATAGGAAACATTCACAAAATTTAGAAACTGTTATTCATCATAATTATCAAAAAGAATTTGATTCATCTATTCTTGTCAAATATATTAATCATTGCTTAGTTTAATCATTTCTTAATTTAATCATTTCTTCTATTTTCTTCAATGGTACATTCTTAGTTTTCTTGTTAAGTTTTAAAGGTTTTGATTGTTGTGAATTTATATTCATTTTGTTTTCGATTTGTTTAATTATATGATCAAGAAGTTGCTTGTCTATTTCATTTGTTTGTTTGTTTTCATTCATAATACTTTGTTTGGTCTCTTCTTGTTTAATTCCTTCTTCTTTAAATTGATTATATTCATGTTTATGAAATTGAGTTTGAAGTTGTTTAAGCTTGACTTGATCAAACAAATTCTCATTAGAAAGGAGCGTTGGATCAAGTGAAATCTGTACATTATTAAGTTTCCTTGCTCCTACTTGTATTTCATGCTCAAAATCACCTAGATCAATTTCCAATTGCTCTTCTATAATCGATTTTTGATCTTCTTCCTTTAGTTTTATCATTTTGATTTCTTCTTTTAACTCTTGTTTTTGGTTTGATGTCCTCTCTCTTATTTCTTCTTTTGTTTGAATGTTCATATGTATGATAGGCTTCCATACTTTTTTACTTTCACATGGATTAAGTTTAGTTTGAATCTCCTTAAATAGTTCTTTCATTCCACCCCTTCCTAGATTTAATTTTAAAGGTGAACGATCCTGATAATTACAAATTTTCCTTTCAAATTCAACCACTAGTTTCCGTTTTTGTGCATCTTCATACGACCTGCAATTCCAAAATAAATGGCCATATTGATCGCACCAAAAACACTGCAAAGGTCTCATTCGAGTCCTATTTGATGGTCTTAATGAATGTCTACAACTCGATTTACTAAAATCATTAGCATGTGTTATAGATGAAGGATCTATAAACAAACTTTGGCTCATTCCCTCCTTTTCATGCTCACAGTTAGCTAGCTCTAAATCTTGTATTCGTTTAGATAATATTTCATACTTCTGGTTCATTTCTTGAAACTCAGCATTCATTTCCTCTTTCCAAGTTCTAAGACTAGTTCTTAATACTTGTAAAGTCTCTGGCATAGCTTTAAGTGTATCATTTAAAGTCAAAATCATTCTAAATGTCTTTTGTAGAGCTTCATTGGCATTATTTTCCCTTTCTATGAATTTATCTTCTCATTTTCTCAAATGTTGATCTATCAATGCGTTCACATATGCTTCATCAATAACAATACTCTTGGAATTATGCTCTTGTAAATTAATTTCAAAAGATTCTTTACATTGATGTATATTTTTCATGTTTGTACGTTGCTTTTTGCCCATAACTCACACTTGAATATCAAAGAAGCACCACATAAACGAAAACCAAGCTATGAGGTTATACATACATCAAACATACATTACTTGGCATTAATTTAAGAACAAAGTCCAGAAACATGTACCTGAGCTGCAAGGCCGTTTGTTTCACGTCGGGTTCACAGTGTGGGCGCGAAAGCGACGGTCGGTGGATCAGGGCGACCGCCAAAAATACGGCGCACACAGGGTGCTTGGAGCAAGCTCAGGTAAAGTGAGAGCTCAGATTCACCAAGTAGATGTAGAAAAAAAACATTAGTATTTGCTTCATTCAAACTCATATGGATTAAAGTTTGATTGCAAGGAAATACTTATGACATAAGTTATTTTCATGATTGCAGTATTATTCACTTTATGATGCAAGGTTTTTTAAACAAATTTAGATCATAATCGCAGCCAGAAAACACATGACACAAAGACATAAGAAATTAAATTCTTTTAATCTTTCATAATACTTTGAAGTTATGATGGTATCACCTGTGTATAAAAAAGAACCTTTATAGCGACCATTCAATAAAGTTCTAATTTCATATGGCAAAGTTCATGAATAACCATGAAATTAAGGGTGGAAATTCTTTTTCTTATATCAAATTCAATAGAAAAATGTAACACATGGCACTGTTACAAACGAGTATCGAACTCAGCAATGCTGATTAAACGTATGTTGTATTGTTGAAGCTCAATTCCATCGTCTTTAAATGAGTTTTTCTATCCGTATATAAGCTCATATCATTTAAGTGTAGTTGTTATGTAAACAAACACAATGCATATATGTCTTCATCGTCTTTAAACCATATATGAAATGCACTTCCATAGATTCAATTCAAGGACTTTCGCGGCTGCATATGGAATAGCAAACAGATATTACGCCAACAATTAAAAAATACATTCAGACTACAAACACTATATAAAGACTAAAAAAAAACAAAAGATGCGTTCTGCGCTATACTCTTATGAGTTCTGCACTATACTTTCACGCTTCATATCAGTTCTCTACTTCTAACATAAAAACAAGGAAGATCATTTAATGCATCATATGATGTTACCTGCAACAATTTTTCATGTGTTGAAAAGTTCGTATCTGTAAGTCACACACACAGTTATGTGTAATGAATTTACCTCAATATAGTTACAAACAAAAAATCGAACATGTTTTCCAATCTATGTAGCCATGTGAAGCTTGAACATGTGTAGTAATACAAAACCATATCCAAGAAAATGTTCGCATCCTTATGTAATGTAAGAAACTGCAAATATTTCAATGCTTTTTGCTCAAATACATAAGTAAATTCATAAGTCCCTTTCTATTTGGTCAATTACCATTTTATCTTTCAAACCAATTTATAAATTTTAGCCCATCGATATGAATATTTATAGATAGCAAATAAATCTCTCGATCATATCTTATGCACCAGATTACACATCGTCTTCTGGATGTAATAATCACATGGATATTGGACTTATAACTTACGCTATCTCTTAAATAATAGTCACGCAGACAATGCAAATCCTTCTCAGCTATGAACTATAGCGCAAGAGAATTCAAAACATATATGACAACTTTCTGGTGATATAGAGATACGAAGAAGCCGCGAAAGTTCGAGAAAAGTCTGACAGCAGGAATAAAAGTGTTTCTGTAATACTGTACAAATGGCTTTATCTGAATAATGAATCATATAACTTACAGAATTGCATCATACGTGAATACGTATATCGGCCGAGTCGTCAGAGAAATTATTTAGTCGTCGTAAAATAGGCAAATAGAAGATAAAATTCAGAGTGTCAGAGCAGCATCACATAAGGTCGAAGTACCTTTCTCGTGCGTGGTAAGGCATAATTCTTCAGCGTGAATCATGGCCGGAGTCATCTACAATCACAGATCGGCAGAAGAAGTCATAGCCCATCAGATATGCTGAAGATGATTGTCCCTCCTATATGACAGAGTCTCCTCATCAATTCCTTTCTGCAGCTGTTGTGAAAGTTGATCTCCTCTGTATCAGTTGTTAAAGTTGATCTCTTTCGCAGCAATTCAGATGCTCCACTCGCACCTCCTATGTCTGCGTAGTCGCTTCAGATGTTTACAATCTCGCCAAAGTTGCCAGATGAATACCTCAAACTTTGTGCCAAATCGCTATTGCATTTCAGTCAGCCCAGCCCCCATTTCCTGCGTAGCATTCCCTGCCAGATGAATAATTGCGAGCGGATTCGCCTTCTTCTTCAATCGCGAGCTTCCTCCCTCTTTGATGGATTCACAGAGAAAGAGAGGATGGTCCCCTCCCTCCGAATTGCCGTCCCAAAAGAAGAGAGCCAGCCCCCCATTATCTCGCGGAGAGTATGTCCTAAAAACTGAGAGATTATCTGTTAGCGCCCTCCGAATGCATTCTCCTTCACTGCATTCTCTTCTTTGTTAGCGTCCTCCTCCCATGCATGCACGCCTCCCTCTAGTTCCCTTTTTGCTTTGAGTACTTTTTGTGGTGAATGGACGCATCCGTCCTCCTCCATGCAAAAACTACCACTTTGATTCGTGATCAAGAAGTTGAAGTACAGTAATATGTGCCATCATGCATACTAATGCATGTAGTGCTTTCTATTCTGCTCATCCTCCACATAAGTGAGGAACAACAGAATGAAGCATCCACTAAATATTGTAGTTCACAATAGTATGAAAATAAAACGTTGCTGATTTAGGGAAAATATTCTTCACAAAAGATATCTTGAAATATTTACTTCTTGATTCTTCCCGTATTCGAAGCATCCATCATTATTGCCACCTATATCTTCATATCCACGTATAGCTTCATTGTTTGCTCCATGAAAATTATCATGTTCAAACATTGTATGTATGAAAGAACATTTCAATCGTATGTTTATAGGACTTTTTATTCGCACCATCCGAATGTCTTCGATAATACTAGTCACTAGTTCGACAATTATTATGTCAAAATAAAAGATTGAGATATCCGGTTAAGGAGAGAGAATCTCTCCGAGAGCGTTGTGACTTAGGATGTATTATATCCATACCTTATAGGCTTCTTTCTTTCTCTTTGTGATCTCCTTAAAGCTTGATTGGAAGACTTGGGTAGATCCTCTAATTTCTTGTATTTGAACTTCCCTCTTGACTTCCAAGCTTTGAAGTCAATATTCTCCTCATCTTTTGAGTTGATGTCCTCTGCTTGGTCTTTCTCTTCTTGAGTTAGGGTTGGAAAATCAGTTCCCAGATCATATGTTTCTTGCAATCATCTTCAAACCAAGAATTATTCTCATCTAGTGACTTGGATGGAAGCCTGTTAACCAAATAGGTAGTTTAGAAATAGACTCTACCCATAAATAATTTGGTAATTTTTTCTCATTTAACATAGACCTAGCTGCCTCAACAATTAGCATGTTCCTTCTCTCTACCACTCCATTCAACTCAGGAGTATACCTGGTTGTTACTTCTCTCTTTATGCCTCTATCTTGTAGAAATAAATCAAACTCATGTGAAAAGTACTCACCACCTCCATCAGACGTGATTCTCTTCAAGCTTCTTCCTATTTGGTTTTCAACTAGTGGCAACTATTTCTTGAAACATGTAAACACCTCATCCTTATGCTTCATAAAATAGAGAATTGTCCACCTACTGTAATCATCAATAAAAGAGACATAGTACCTTGAACCTAAGATGGATGCATCTTCGCTAGAACCCCACACATCAGTGTGTACAAGCTCCAAACAATCTTCATGGATGTATCCTTTCGTATTGAATGGTTGCCTATGAGCTTTGCCAAATTGGCAAGCTCCACATTTGTAAATCATGTGCTCCTTGGTCACATTGGGAATGCCAAGCACACTTTGATCCTTGAAAATTTTCTTTAGAGTTCTCTCTCCTATGTGCCCTAGCCTCTTGTGTCATATTTCCAACTCAGATAGGGTTTGGTCTCTATAAGTGAATAGTGCTATGTTCCTTGTGTCTTCAATTTCAAAAGTAAAAAATCTACCTCACTTCTCACCTTTGGCTATCCTTTTGAATCCTTGTTGTGGGTCTTGCACATATGCTCCATGCTTGGTGAACCTAACCTGTAGACCTTTCTCTACTATCTGCCCAACACTAATTAAATTTTTGGTTATGGTAGGTACATAAAGAACTTTGCTCAAAAGGTTCATACTACCATCAAATGTCTTAACATTTCCAATTTTCTTGACTGAATGCTTGTTGTCGATACCTTCTTTTGGAAACTATCTTTACTTCGTGACTTTCATCAATGATTTTTCTAGGCATGCATGGGTATATCCATTGAAAGCAAAGTCTCAACTATTTATGTGCTTCAAATTGTGTCTAGTTTTGGCTCAAAATTTATCAATATGTAGAATGGGCATCCTCCCTTCTGATCGAGGGAGGGAATATATGTCTTCTGACTTTAATGCATTTCTGGCTAAATGTGGGATAAAACATCACTGTAAAGTGTCATATACACCTCAACATAATGGAGTTTTTGAACTGAAGAACAGGTCACTCATGGACATGTCAAGGTGTATGGTCAAGAGTTAGGCTTTACCACATAGTTTCTGGCTTGAGGTTGTCATGTGTGCAACATATGTACTTAACATGTGTCCCACTAAAGCATTCTAGTCTATCACTTCATATGAGGCTTGGCATGGTCACAAGCAATCTATTGCTCACTTGTGTGTTTTTGGTTGTCTATCATATGCATTAGTTCTTGAACAATAACATAGGAAATTGCATGATAGCATTAGGGAAAAAATGAACCCTACATGGGCCTTTTAAATTAAGGAGTGATTAGTGATGGACCTATGAGAAGAGGGTGGTGGCCATAGTCTAGTCCCTTAAACACATAGGCTAGGCATAGGCTTCTATGGTTTTTGTGTGGTCAGAGAGCAAAGACCCACTTAAAAATCTTGGTATTTTCCATTTGAATGGTTTTTGAATTCTTGAAAATGATTCTTAGCCCTTGGATTGACTCAAAAATCCAAAGGTAGATGTTAAAGGGCAGAATTCAAGGCATCTTTGTTTTATAGACCTTGGATTTTCTTTACATCTAGTGGCTATGATCAAAAGAACCTTGAAATGGGTGCGAATGAATATGTGTCCTTGGATGGGGTTAAGATATGAGGGCTCTCCTTGAATCCCATGATTGTTGAGCCTTCACTTCTGGCCTTTAGATGGAGCCTTGATCCAATGGCTGAGATGGGTGCCCATGATTATCTTCGGCACCTTTTGTCCTTCCCCCTTAGATCAATAGCCAATCAAACGGCTCAAATTACCTACACTTTGAAGATCAGCCCCAAATCTACTTGTTCATTAGATTTGTCTCAATCCAATGGCTTAAGACTGTGCGGAGAGTGCCCAAAAAAGCCTGCATGATTAGGACAAACTCCCATGAATTTTTTTAGCTTCTCTCTCTAGAGAACCTTCAAATAAATCTAATCCATTGAATTCAAATGTCCAAGGGCTCTAAATATTTTGATTTGGTAATTCAAATATGAAAACAATCAAATACTATTTTATTTAAGAATACCACTAGTGGTTTTGTATGCTCTCTCAAACCACTAGATTAAGCATTTTAATACCTAAAAATTAGGAATCCTTACAAGGCCCATGTACGGTTCCTTTTTTATCCTAATGAAGTAGTGAAATTTATTTTTGTTGGGTACAATTGAAAGCAAAGGCTATTATCTATATCATCCACAGACTAAACACATTTCGGTTAGTTGTGATGTTGTTTTTGTGGAAGATGTTGTTTAGCCATTACTTTCATGTACTAAGGAGACATGAGTTAGCTCCAAAGACATGTATGAAACTTTGCTACCTCTATTTATAGGTGGATTGTCTAGTGCTGGTCCTAATGAGGCAACTTCTTAGCCTTTACAACTTTCATGTGATGATGCAGATCATTCCATTTCTGATGCAGATTTACATGATGCACTTCTTGATGAGAGAGCTGATATTGAGGAGGAAAAAACTATGCCAAAATGGTTGTTGTAGACTTTGCATGATAGCAAATTATATGCACCTCTTGTTGGAGCAAGACAATCAACAACTTGGTGATTATATGAAGCTTAGAAATGAAGACATGAAGGAAAGATTGAAGTCTAAGTTCATGAAGTGAAGTGAAGGTTAGGGAAGAAAAGTTCTATAAACGTATGTACATTAGTTTTGTAAATACTTCAAAATACTTGAATTAATGACAAATCAATACTCATATATATATATATATATATATATATATATATATATATATATATACATATATATATATATATATATATATATATATATATATATATATATATGTATATATATATATACGTGTATATGGTCATATTAGATGAGAGAGATGAAGTATAGATGAGATAGAAAGGAATAAATCATGAGTATTATGTGTATCATCCATCACATGTATGATGAGTTGAATAGAAAGAATTCTCAGGAAATTGCACGTGGATCTTTTCTCCATTTCTCCTTCTGTGTTTGATTATATCAGAAATCCTTTTGTAGATATCTAATTCCATAGTTAATGCATCTATAGTTAAGATTTGAGAGCCTGATTGCTTATATGTGAAAAAGTGATGAGTGTCTTCTGAAACAGGCGCAATCTTGATGGTCAAAGAATTGATCAATTCTTAGTGCACAGTGTAAAGTTTTGCACAAATGAGAAGTCAAAATCTAAGTTGGAAGGTAAGACATCTATGGCTAAAAGCATTTGCTTAAATGGGTTCTAGTTTGGGAGAACTATGTGTTAGAAGTTGTAGGTGTCAAAATCGACTCTACAAGAAGGCAGTTTCAGACATAGGTAGATTGTTTGGATCATTTCTCATAATCTATTGAACCTTTTGAGATGTTTTAACTTGGAGGAGGTGTGCAACCTTTACACAACAGCTTATCCAAAGTTTCATCAGAAACTTTACACATTTGATTAGTCAATAAGTGAGTAATGTGCAGCAAACTATTCTGTGAAGTGACTTTCTTCACAGTTATCTAAAGACTTGATAGTTTGGCACTTGTCTTCCAAAATTGGTTGAAGTTTTAAATTATTCTTGATATAGAGGTATTCTAAAATCAAGGATAGCTTGTCTTTCGGAGATTAACACTCTCCATCAGTGGTATCAGAGAAAGATTCATCAGATTTGAAGGAAAGGAAGACCCCGACTGTTGCAGATATACAAAAGTGTGAAAGAAAAGTTGAAGGGAGACACACAAGAGAAATCAAAAGGATCAGAAGGAGTAAACTTTGAAGCTAAGGTACATTCATTCCTTATAAGGTTAAAGATTTGATAGTACAGGTGAAGAAAGGATGGGAGATAGTCTCCAAATTGAGAAGTTGGATAGAGAGAACTATCCAGCTTGGTCTATGAGGATGGAAGCTCATCTTATGAGCAAAGCTCTGATGGGATACATCACAGGAGAAAAAGAAAAGCCAAAGTTCAAAGATCCTAGTGTTCCAACTACGTAGGAGCTCGCAGATTTAAAGATTTGGATGAAGAAGGATGCTCAAGCAAGGAGCATAATCTACATTGTAGTGAATGATTATTTGCTTCCTCATATCAGAGGACTTGAAAGTGCAAGTGACATATGGAGTGCTTTGGAAGAGCATTTTTAGAATACAACCAAATCAAGAAAAGCATCATTATGGGTAGAGTTTACTACATTCAAGAAGAATACTTCACAATCAATATCTAATTATGTGACAAAGATGAAAGACATTGCTAATTCTTTAGGTGCAATTCATGAAGATATTGAAGAAGATAAGTTGATAAGACAAATTCTCATAGGTCTGAGAGGAGATGAGAAGTGGAAGCCTTTTATATTGTCTACAGAACTTTCATTAGATCATTTCACTCCTTATTTGAATCAATTGTTAGGACATATGCTAACTTTTGAGAATGATATCAAAGGAGATGTTGATAAGAGTGTAGGTCATGCGATGTATTCTAAAGACAAGAAGAAAGCTAACAAAGGAAAGCAACAATCAGTTGAAGATGAAGGTAATCCAAGTCAAGCAAACTTCCTAAGAGGAAGAGGAAGTGGCAGAAGTAGAGGAAGAAGGAGAAATAACAAAGATAATATCAGAGCTTGTTGGATATGTGGTAAGAACAATCATCTATCTCATGAATATTGGCATAATAATCAAAGCAATGTTAATTGTAAGAAGAATTTTAATCAAAGAGGAAGAGGTGGCAGATATCAGAGAGGAAATTTCAGAGGTAGAGGTGGTAGGAATTTCTTTGGAAGAAGTGGAGGAAGAAACTTCCAAAATCAATCCTATAATTGATACTACTCCTTACAGGTCATTCTACAACATTAGAAGATGTTGTCTAACATTACCAAAGATGACAATCAGTGAAAGACTTAACTATCTATCATGAAATCTTTGTGATCAACTTTGGAAATGGTTAATAGACCCAAATCATATTGAGTATGCAGATATTATTTCCAGATTAATTCCTCTTGATGAAGAGAGTTTGTCTATATATCATGGAATACATCAAGACCATAATCGAGATTACAAACATAATTGAGATCATAGACATAATCAAGATTACATACAAATACACTCAGTAATGCCAACTCTATGAGGTTAGCCCATATGTCAGAAAAAACCAGGGATCTAGCTATCCATTTAGCAGCTTTATTAGGGAGGTAGGAGATGTTCCACTTGATTGAACTTCTCAGCACAGAAATGGTTACTGAAGAAACTAGTTTATAATTATCTAGTCAAATCATGTACTACATAGTGCCAGAAAAAAAATTGTCCAACATCACATGGGTATTAAAAATTCCAGGGCATACTATTATAAACGGCCTCGTACACATCACCATTTATGGTAAACATGTCTGTACAATCGTGGACTGGTGACATGGGTATTTTAATGCATCTTACAAGACGGGAATACATATAAGCTGGTGGTCTTGTTTCTAACAGCGTAGAAATTTTCTTCTAGTCTCTCATAAAATAAACCCACCACATAATATGTTCCTAAAGCTATCAGGTTGTTCCATGCATCCACTACATTCTTTGGACTAAACTGTTTTCCTTGTGTGCACTTTAATAAATAGAAATCTGCACCTTCATCATTGTCCTCTTCTGCATTGACTGCAAAGTTGTCATCCACTGCCAATGCATCTGATAGGTAGTTTCCATCACCTTCAAATGTAAAATTGGAAAAGGATGAGCCTTCTGCTTCATCTGACTCACTGATAGGAGTCAAATTATGGTATGCCCAATTTTGAACGTGGCATTTGTTGATGCATATTTTCCACTAACCATGGATACAATGAAAGCAATAACATGTTAGTTCTCTAACACCAATGCAATGTCTACCTAACCTTGAATAGCCATGAATCGAATGCAAGGATCGAACTTGAGATATCCCCTTACAATCCCAAGCCTTCTCCCTATTCACTTCGTCAATCTTCACTTCCTAGAAGACCCATGTGACATCTCTCCCTTTTGACTCTAACAAATGTCCCTTGAGAAATTTCACAACATCTGCAACACACTTTAGCATTGCACCTTCAAGTTTAAGTTGTTCATGGGTTAGCACCCTTTTCACAACTACACTTGCACCATCATGTTCTCCGTTCCCGTGCCCTGACTCAAAGAAGTTCCATATCATAGTCATGCCTATTAGCCCTGGATATCTTCCTACAAAGTAAAATGGACGTTTAGCTTTAAATTGAGAAGCTACACCATCTGACCATACCCAATGTTGTCTTAATTCAAGATTTAGCTCTCTCAACCATTGCCAATGTAATTGGAAACAATGTTGCACAAAATGGGTGTCATGCTTCTTGTCATCGGATATGAAGAAGTGGATTACCTTTTTAGGAATACCCTCCAAACAAAAATATGTGATATGCATAAAAATAGTTACCTGTACAAATCACCAATGCATAGATTGTATTTCATTTTGCTCGTGGTATGTATAGTTTTCTGCAAAATCAACCACTGAAACCACATCGCCTAGGAATTCAGAGAAACACACCTTAAACTCATTCACTTGCCATAAATAAATGAAATTGTGCTTGATAAATTTCTTTAGAGTTTTCTCAAATAATCCTATTACAATTTTAGGACTCATCTCCCTCTTTATCGATTCTTTCCTTTTATGAACTTGTCCTTCATACACTGACTCGACATCTTCAAAGATCTTTATAGGAATATGATATTCCTCAATGCTAGTCTCTCTCGGACACCACTTAAAATATCCTACTCCGCAATCAGAGCACTCACCCATCACACACTTGTACTGGTGGAATGTGGTATCATTTTGACGTGGACATAGAATACTCTCTATAATGCTGCTAATCGATTGAAATGTATTTGTTGAAAGCATTGCACCTTGATGTCTCCCCCACTTGACAAATAGAACAATCACATTTACAAAGATAGCTAGGCACGATGGAGCTTGATTGATGTAGGAGATTGATCGCATCCTTAAGCTATGACATTTGAATGTGATAAATGCAGCAACATGTGAATCTGTCTTTCAATCTCTTAACAAAATATGGCTTCAATGATTTGAACTTTCGAAGCTGGATATTTATCATTGGATGATATCATGTCCGCACATCTATGATCTGTTGGCTTTCCTAAAGTTCTGATATGATGCACATTCTATTTGTCTCAAGAAGTTAGTATTTTATATGATATAATTTACCAGGAGGTTTTCGATAAGACACTTACTTAAAATAAGTTACCTCTTGAAATTATGAACAATTTTTCATAAGCCTAGCCATAGGTACTTTCCTCATCAGTATGCAACTCTGACTTCATCACTTTGTGTTTCAACACTTCTCTTATCATTGTAATTGATGTGAAAACATGCACATTCTTTTGAAGTCGTTTAGTGATGTGTGATTAATCTATAGAATCTTCTACAAATCTTCTATATAATAGATTGATTTTGCTTTGGGATGAGAAGTTGTAATTATGATCACTATGAGTTAATCTCTGTTTCTACTTAATTTTCACAAGAACAGCGCTCCAATGACATCTGTCGTAGTCTGAACGATATAGTTAACACCGATTGTTTTCGTGCTACAACAAAAGAAGAATGCTTTGACATAAGCTGATTGATAGGATATAATTTCCAAATAAGCTACTATAAGTATTTCATCAACATGAGTCTACTTTTATAATGCACAAAAAGAATTGATACATCTGTTTATAGTCTGCTACCGAAATGTTTTTTCAAGTGTTGCTTTCGCGTGAGTCGAAAGCTAAATACAAAAACACCTGAGCTTGCTCTAAACACCCGACGTGCACCGTAATTCCAGCGGTTGCCCGGATCCATCAGCTGTCACTTTCGCGCCTACATTTGGAGCCAAGAGAGCCGATATATGCATGCCCCCTCCTTTTTCATCTCGTACATACCTCCCTTTTCCAAAAAAACGAGCTTCCTCTCTTTGTAGCTACCCTTCGGAGCTGTGCTTTCCAAAAAAAAAAAGACGGATCCCCCTACTTTCCAAAATTGTTTTGGTAGGTGTGCATGCTAAAGCAGATATCTCTTTCGGTGAGTAGAACATTGAATCCAATGTTATCACCAAGTAAAGCTTCAATTAGAGCTTCATGATCAATCTTCTTTGTAGAAATTTCAGCAAACTTAACAACAATATGAGACGTGTGTCAATCAAGAACCGCAAATAAAGTTGCATCAAGCACTTCTCCACATCACTTAGCTATAACAAGATGACATGTTCTTGTTCTTACTCATGTTCATCATACTCATCACTCTAAGCATATTATTCTGAAAATTGTTGATGCTTCTCGTTTCTCTTTTTTGTCTATAGTTGAAGGTTCTCAACTAGAATACGGGGAGAAATTATTTCTGACATTCACCCCCTCTAAACTTGTGCGTCCTCCGAATACGCCAAACCATCAATAATCTGTGTCTTCATAACTTGAGAACTTTATTTTGATTTCTTTTTTTTTGCAAAATCCTATAAGTGCATGTGTTAAAAACAAACAAGTGTCTGCATGGCCATGTAATAGGCCCTTATATATGCTTATTCTGGAGTGCATGAGTAGCAAAAAAAATGGTGCCAAACGGAAGGTAATAGGGGTTTGATGACAAGGCCGGTGCTCTCACTCACATACATTTCCTTGTATACTTACATCCCACCTCACAATCACTCATCGTGCATGGGAAAACTCAAATTGTGCCTCTGTGAACGGTCATGTAATATGACCCTATCATGCAAATTTGAAAATGTAATAAAACTCAATATGGTGCCTCAAAAATCTAATAGGCTATTGATGGCCACGTTTGTCCTCTTCAATTGAATCCTGTTATAGAAAATATCACATGCACTTACATCGTTGATATGTGCCGTCGGACGTGCATCTAGGGGTATAAACTCAAGTGCATTTTACATATTTAATGCATACTTTAAAATGTAAATCAATCAAAATGATGCAAAATAGATCGATGCTTTTGATTAAGGATTTCTAAACTCAAATTTGTAGAGGCTTTTCCCTTGCAAAGAGAATTCTTTCACACTATACCTCTTGTAGGGCAAACATAGATATGAGTAACATGAAAACATCTTTTTATATGTACCCTCACTACATGGCCACTCAAAATCCTAGAGAAAGTAAGTTCTTCATATTTATATATTTCTTCTCCATAGATATTCTTCATCTCTGATAAGCCTGCATTAACTCAAGTATAAAAGTTAGCCAACTTTTAATGGAGGTAAAAACTCATATATAACTCTCTTACCCTCATCTTCAGTTGTTGTAGCTTGCTAAATATCTGTATCCAAGTAGAACATAAAATTTCCATTTATGCTTCCATATCTTCATAGCTATGCCATCAAATTCATACATTCACATACATTCAAAAGATATCATATTGGCGTACATTTTCTCATTTTTAGTCATCATACATGCTTTAGTGCACACACATGCTTCAGTGCACGCACATGTTCCCACTTCAACAAATCATGTATATGCCTATCATACATAATTTTCATACATATCTACTCATAAATCCATGCAATCACGTAAAATCATAAATTCATGTTCATGCATATGCTCTCATGCAGATACATGTTAATTTTTGCTAGTCACCATACTTTGCACATGCTCATAATCAAAATTCCATGTATATACTCATCATTCATATTTACTCATAAACACATATACATACATACTCCCATATATACATACCAATCACAAAGTCATGCACATGTACATGCCCTCATGCACATGCATGTGAATACATGTATTTTCATAAATGCAATCATGCATTTAATAAGTTCATCTCTTTAACCTAACTCAAAAAATCCTCTTATAATTTTGTACATGCATACACATACTTTCATGCATATACATATATCCATAAACTAATTCAATTCAAAAATCGTTTAAAAACTCATTTCAAATTCATATCACAATTCATTTCAATATCATTTCAAAATCAAGTTAGCTTGCTTGCAAAAACCTATTAAAAAGTTCACAAGAAAGTCAGTCAAATAACATATTCAAAGTTTTACACATCAACCATTATATATATATATATATATATATATATATATATATATATATATATATATATATATATATATATATATATATATATATATATATATATATATATATATATATATATATATTAGCTTCAAATTCTCCTATCTTTGGGACCTCATAATATAAAAATTTAACCTTCATATCATCAATGACATAGATCCATTCATCCAATATCACTACCTTTTTTATGAGGGAGAGGGCAAAAAACTCCCATGATCACTCATAATGTACCTTTTTTATGAGGGTTAAGGTAGAAAACTCCCTTGATCATTCATAATGTACCTTTTTGATGAGGGAGAAGGTAGAAAACTCCCATCCTTTGCATTAAAGTTCTAGCAAATTCAATTTAGGAAACTTTATAGTTAACTAGATTCATATGATTCCCTAATGATTTTCTTGATTTGTCCAATAGCTTCATGTACCCAATAACTTTTCATATATTCATCCTTATTCTCAAGGTTAAGGCATTGATTTTTATCTAATTGGTTTGGAATCTTATCTAAGCTTTGCATTGACGGTTCACCATTTATGTTCTCTAAAATTTGATTATATTATATCCAATCGCCTTCGCTCATAGATCTAGGTTTAATGCTTTTGTACTGTTTTATAGGTTCACAGATTTTAGCAGGTTCATAACTTTCAAAAATACCTTTCGGTTCACATATTCCCTTTTCTTTGTGCTTGCTAACTTTAGAACATAGAGTCTCATTATGGATTTTAGAGCTCAAAGTTCTAGGATCTAAACTTGATTCACCTTCAAATTTCTTAATGCATCTCCATTTCTTTGTACTTCTTATACCTGGTTTTGATTTGTGTTGATCTGATCACACCAAAAACACTTAATTACCCGTTTAGATCTTCTAATCTTAACATTTTGCATGGGCTTCCTAAGGTCAATGTTTTGAGTTTCATCATCACTCTTGATTGCATTTACTTGAAACTCATTGGTTAGGTCATTGACTTGTTGTTTAAAGTTAGCAATTACTTCTCTTAATATACCCGTCATTGCATGATTTGCATTTGTAGTTTCACTAAGCTTAGTTATAACATGAAAAACTTTATCAAACTTTTCATGACACGAATTTTTGAGTTTTTCATTTAACTCATTGATACGAACATCTAAATCCATAATTTTAGATTGAATGAGTTCCTCCATATGCATCTTTTGTGTTCGTGAATAATCTTGACCTATCTTCTTTTTGCCCATTGAATCACAAGTTTAAAAGTAATGAATAGTAATGAGATGAGGAAATACCTAGAGATATATCTCGAAGTAGAGGTTTCAAATGATTGGACTGCAAAGAGAGGTGGAGTCCCACGATGAGGCTCACCTAAGTTGCAACGCCGCTGTTCATGTCAGGTTCACCAAATGTAGGTGCGAAAGTGACGGCTGATGGATCAGGGAAACCGTTAGAATTACGACGCATGTTGGGTGCTTGGAGCAAGCTCAGGTGTTTTTGTATTTGGGTTTCGACTCACGGGAAAGCAACACTTGAAAACAAAATTTCGGTAGCAAACTATAAACAGATGTATTGATTCCTTTTGTGCATCATAAAAGTAGACTCATGTTGATGAAATACTAATAGTAGCTTAACTGGAAACTATATCCTATCAATCAGCTTATGTCAAAGCATTCTTCTTTTGTTGTAGCACAAAAACAATCGGTAACCGTAAAGGAGTAAATTGGTGTTAACTATATTGTTTAGACTACGGTAGATGTCATTGGAGCGTTGTTCTTGTGAAAATTAAGTAGAAACAGAGATTGACTCATAGTGATCATAATTACAACTTCTCATCTCAAAGCAAAATCAATCTATTATATATAAGATTTGCAAAAGATTTTATAGATTAATCACACATCAGTAAACGACTTCAAAAGAATGTGCATGTTTTCACATCAGTTACAATGACTTCTTACGATCAGAGAAGTGTTGAAACGCAAAGTAATGAAGACGGAGTTGCGTACTGATGGGGAAAGTATCTATCGTTAGGCTCAGGAAAAATTGTTCATAATTTCAATAGGTAACTAATTTTAAGTAAGTGTCTTATCGAAAAACTCATGATAAATTATATCATATAAAATACTAACTTCTTGAGACAAATAGAATGTGCATCATATCGGAACTTTAGGAAAACCAACAGATCATAGATGCACGGACATGATATCAGAACATGTCATCACTGTACCAAAACTAAATCAATCTGCGTAGCTTCATGGTTGAAATAAGTAAGTGGTTCTGATGATAATCCAGCAATTAGATTGTTGTCAGTAAAGTTCATTCTAGGCAGGGAAGAAATGCATGTATTCTAGTTTTTAGAATTGTCGGAGCCTAGTCTAGAGATGATCGATAGAAGTACATCAAAAATTGAAGCACGCAATTAAAAACAAAAATTATCTGAAGTTGAGAGCAACGATCGGAAGTCTCCAGGTCAGTGCTACCATCATAGTGAATCCAGAGCTTTTCTTCATTGTTGTTGGAAATTTTTCATGCTTTCCTTTAGTTCACGTGTACGGAGTGGAGGAGCAAGTTCTCTTAATAATCTGTCATTCATCCATCTACGGTAATTTTGATTGCATCAGAAATTCATGGGTTGCGCTTGGATCAATGCTTCTTCTTGCTCACAACCCTCGAAGTTTGGGTTGTCCCTCTTACTGCAATTCAACTCCAACGGATAAAATGCCTCAGAAAAATGATGCACCGCAAAATGTTTATAGAATGGACTTTGGGGCAGGAATTCATGGTTAATAAGGCATTATAAAACACCAAAAAAAAAGTGTTGGATGCCATAGAAGGAAAATATGCTGACAAGATAGAAAGGCTGAAGGACTCATGTCAAGGATTTCCAATGTTACTATATGTTGAAGAACACAACCAATCACCG